>CAUYWD010000125.1:0-11789 GCA_963576735.1 Bedellia somnulentella | reverse complement strand
GCCAATATACCCTGCTGTATACTTTTTTTTTTCGAAAGGATTGGTTGCTGCGGGCCCTTTGGCCTGTGCGGCTTCACCATGACTTTATGTGTGCCGTGCAGCTGAGAGCCGCCCTGGCCCGGCAAAGGAGTATACCTAAGCTAAATCGGATAGAGCCTGCTGTGTACCAACTTACAATTTGTAGCTATGCTTAACTCGAAAAACATTTACATACCGCGAAGAAGGAATATGAGTGAGACGCTGCTATGTGCGAGTGAGTCCGCAGTAGTGTGCGCTCTGACAGTACTTCCACACTCGCATGCGCAGCGTCGTGGTCTCACAACGAGTACATTATACATACTAGCTCACTTGCTTACACACAGAGGCTGTTTGAGGATGTTATTTAATCCTGCAAAACGAGACAGCACGCCAGCATCTATTCGATTTAGCTTAGGTACACTCCTTTGCCCCGCCAGGGTGGCCCTTAGCTGCCCGGCACACATAAAGTCATGGTGAAGCCGCACAGGCCACAGGGCCAGCAGCAACCAATCCATACGAAAAAAAGTGGTGGCGAAACGTGACAAACTGACAAAGTACTCAATATTTACTCTCGCTGCTAAGTTATGAAGTCGTAGAGATGCATGTTCATAAAATGCGTATGTTTACCGATATCATAAATCTTAAAGCGGATATTTTGTAGCGCATTGAATTTAATCGAATCTGTCAAGCCAAACAGAGGACAAAAAACAGATAGAGCTATACCGAAAATCTGATCGGCAATTAATCAGCCACTATTGTACGTGAAGTAGGAAAACATGATAATATACAAAATTGTTGGTGATTGAGGCCCCACAGACCCTCTTAAGTCCTCTTCCGTATATTTAGGATAATATCCGCAATTTTCAAACTAGAATAGCCCTTTTTATCGCAAACATTTCAATTCCAGCATCAAGCAGCCTGCGTAGAAGCAGAAATAGCAACGTTCTCAGAGCAATACTGCCGCGCCGTAGAAACACATTGCCGCTCTCTTCAGATAGCCGCTGCGAGAGCGAGAGAGAAATACAGACTGATGTTTGAGCAGCAACAAATAGAGCTTAATGAGAAAGCACAACAAGCTGTTGAAGCTATTAAGTTTGCTGAGGAGGTAAAGTTTTGATTACTTATTGGATATTCTTATTCCCTTTTATCGGCCAATAGAAGTCCGCTGAAGGAAATAGGCTTTTCAAATGGCTTCCTGTAATAATTTTGGTTTTTTTTTAAATGGATATAAAGCTGTAAATCTTCCAAACGAAATAAATAAATAGATCTACACAAAAACCGGTCCTATATTACCTTGATCCATTGGTTTTTTCAACTTTTATTATCCCGGTCAGTGGCCACCAGCCAAGAACCTATTTTTGTTAAATACATAATACACAAACTCATACAACACAGGTTTTGTAGTTAAGAGTGCGAATGTACAAATTCGAATTAGAAAGTAGAAACGATAAAATCGAATTAAATTCATCCGGATCATGGGCATTTTTGTATAGGAGCTGGGCGTTATACCAACAGTAATAAAATGCGTTGTAATTTACTTTATTGCACGTCTTGATAGCCCCTACATACTTGTTATCCCCAATATGGACCGGGTATTATTTAAAAAAAAACACAAAAGTTGGTTAAATAATACTTTGCCGTCAGGCGAAAAAAAATCTTCGGTCATAGTCTTAAGGACTATATTCGTTTGATCGCAAATCTAATACTGACACCTTATTAGTTCACCTCACTTATGCATTGCTGTTCTCTCGTAGGGGAAAATAACTCTCCACACATGGTGTTAAGACCTATATTTGTTTGCTGTTAAATCACTATTCGTTTACACAAATACAAAAACATAAATAAGTTCGAGACCCGTCAATGAGTTATTTTTAATGTTTATTTTCTAATAGTGAAAATATTAGTAATGTTTTGGTTGTCAGTCCTAAGCCTGGAAAGTATGGAGGACAATCGAGATATTTATTCTTACTGATACTTCATGATAAATAACTTTATTTCTGCAAAATTAAATACAAGTAATACAACATATGGGACTCATTCATTAAACATTATCAAAAGCATCATTTTTTTTATTCGCGAACTAGCGAATGTTATAAGAAAGATACGAGAACGCGAGAACCGCAAGTTATTCATCTTTCCAACTCAATCTCTTCATTTAGTCCAATTCGTTCTCAGTTCATTTAGTCCAACGGCTCTGAAGGAGCCTAATGAGCCGCTGAACGAAGTGGACTACTGGACTAAATTCGCGAAGTAGTTCTTTTAAGTGAAGGAACTAAATGAACTAAGTTCTTTTCACTGAAGCGTTATGCGCATGTCTAACTGACGCGCAGTGACGCGTACGCACGCTTTCTTTGTTCGGTACCTGAGTGAGAGACGTTAGAAAGGGATGGAATCTTCGATCATATATACCAAAGATACACCAACATAGCACGAAAAACGGCCCCGCCAAACTGTGATTCTTTATATGATAAGCACAGTTTCACTGACAGTCGCGTGCTGGATCTTGCAATAAATAAGATAATAATAATAATAAGGTCTTAAGAAAAGGCTGTAAGGTCGATCATTGTAGGAAAATAAATATTGTCAAACAGTCTTGTCATTCTTGCCGTCCACTTTTGTGCGTTGAATTTGTATGGAGTGCGGCATCTTTGGTATATATGATCGAAGGATGGAATGCAGTAATTCGTTAGGTTACCAACCAATAGATTGATATCTTTTGCCTAGTACTGCACGATATTGTCCGTGTTGTCTCTGCGGTGAGCGATTGTTTTGGATTCTATGCGTTTGAACATCACTGAATATCTCTGTTCTCCGGTTGTTTGGGTAATCGCCGTCATAGTATAAAATTAAGTTATGTATGATCATTAGCTTTCACATAAAATATATTTTAACGCTGTTGGTGTTACGCCCATTTTGACCGAGACCCAAAGGGTGCCGCACGCACCAAAACGCTTCAACTTTTTCAAAAAAAACGAGATCTTTTAATTCAGACCAATATTTTTCCGTTAAATATTACTTTATTTAAGAATAATGAAAAATATTTACATAATTTGCACCCTAAATTTAAATATACATCTAAATAAATACTATAAATGGAAAATTTCGTAAAATTCATCTCTCTCGCAGTACGGTATCGTGTCTAAAATACTGCAACATTTCCTCTTTGTATACTCTTCTCAACTTTCAGCTCTTAGAAGACGGTAAGGAGGATGAGCTTCTATATCTCAGCGGTCCCGTGCTGAGGAGACTTGAAAAAGTTTGTGAGGTATCTATAATGAAACATATATTAGTTTATTTAGTCTAATTATCGTCCTATGGATGAACTTTATATGATCTTTTATATGTGTTGTCTACACATTATCTGCAGTTAGTTCTCGCTCAAAATTTAAAAATCATTATTAACAGCGTTTATATGCAAAAGTGTGGCACTTTTATTCTAGACATGGCATGAAACTTTTATCACTAAATATTGTATATTACCAAACTTTTGAGCACATTGCATTAACGTGATAGGTCTTGTAATACATCCAATTTTTACAAGCATACATACATACATACATATACTCACGGCTATATTTCCCTAGAAGCAACTTAAACAAGTTCACAAATCCTCACCAATTCGCTATATTTTCTACTAGCTGACCCAACAGACTTCGTACTGGAACTTCGTTCGGTTGGATTGAATCAGGTGTTACTTTGCGGAAATCCCTAGCAACACTAATATTAATAGGTTTCTTCGCTTAATTCCGCTAAAAACCTGCAGTCTTCATGCAACATGCATTGTGCACCGCCCGCCCTCCCACTTACAAGAAATCGAAAAGCAGACAATGCACCACACACACCCGCAAGCGAAAACTTCACTGTGGTTTCCCAACTTTTGTCAATTTTTTCAAGTCGATCGTTATTGATGGTTTTGGGTGGGGGAGTGGGGGAGTGGGGAGCTTGGCCTATAAATAACACCGCAAAATCGTATGACCGGCACTCGGTGGTCAGCTGTCGAACTGTCTACTGCTTGATAATGACTCTTGTTGAGTCGAAACGCGTCGCATATTTGTGGTTGCCTGTGGTTTTCGCTTGCGGGTGTGTGTGTGGTGCATTGTCTGCTTTTCGATTTATTGTAAGTGGGATGGCGGGCAGTGCATGTTGCATGAAGACTGCAGGTTTTTGTCGGAATTAAGCGAAGAAACTTATTAATATTAGTAGACTTCGTACTGTTAAATTTGCTTACGACAAAACTTTAGGCGTTTTTTCCGGTACTCTTCGTTCAATCAGGCGTAAATATTTTATTGGTAATTTTTTTTCGGGATAAAAAGTATCCTGTTTGTTAATTTGGGTCATTATGTAGCATTCTGCCAAATTTCATTGATACACATTGTGTGCTTAAGGAGTCTTTTCGCCACAAACACATAAACATCTAAACTTTCACATTTATAATATTAATAGGATTAAATATATCGTAGAGTTAGTATCCCATAATACAAGGCTTACTTAGTTTGGGGCTAACTTGATCTGTGTATAATGTGTCTGTGTGGAAACAGCGAAGATATACTGGCCGGTTCACCCCTGCTGTGTACAAACTTATAATTTGTATCTATGCTTAACTCGAAAAACATTTACACGCCGCGATGTAGGAATATGACTGAGATGCTGCTATGTGCGAGTGAGTCCGCAGTAGTATGCGCTCTAACATGACTGCCATATCTGCATATATTTATTTATAATTCACTATATTCCCCCCCCCCCATAGTTTTCGGTATCCCCTCCCCGCTGCGAGCTGCGGTTCTCACCAACAGCTACGACGTGCGGCGCGCTGCTCGGACAGCTGCTGACGCGCGCGCCGCACCACGAACACGCTGTACTGGACACACGTGGTAACATCACATTCTTATTATATCAAATACATGTACACACTGCTGTGTAGTGTCGGCTTAGAATAGCACTACCCTATTTCTTCCGGTGGGTGTACGTAAGAGGCGACTAAGGGTATTGGGACTTTTATTGGATTTTTGGGCGATGCGGTTGGAGACCCATCACCAGCAACCTTTATTTTACCACCTTTTCCCCCATCAACTTCCAAAAGTGGCTGAGAAATTTCAAATTCCTTAGCTCTGGTATATGTATATGTATGTATGTATGTACATAATTAAAAATTAATAATAATAATTAATTAAAAATTCGTTGCTACCTACTACGCAGGTTATACGGCTATGGTTTTTTTTTCTTTTATATCTTGGAATTAGTGTGTATGATATTGTCTTTTTATTATTATTTTTCTGTGTGTTTGTATATACTTATTTTTGTGCTGTGTTTTCCTTTGTACGTGTGTAGCAGCGAATAAATGTTTTTTCTTTCTTCTTCTTCTTTCTTACATACATACATATACTCACGGCCATAAATCCCAAAAAGGAGCTAGAGCTTCAGAGCTAGAAACTCCTCAGCCACATTTGGAAGTTAATGTCGGACAAGTTGGTAGTAATAAGTGTCGTTAGTGATTACCAATAGCATCGCTCAAAAATAAACTTTAGAAGCTCATACCCTTAGTCGCTTATCACGACATCCGTGGGTAGAAAAGGGTAATGCTGGCACTACACGGAATAGATTTAGAATATTGTATATTTATTTATTTATTTATTTATTCATACATGATAACCATCATTACAGGCACAGCCTAATGCAATGGCATCGACAAACATAAAAACTTATAAAATATATTCAAATTAAATTATTAACATTAATAAAAAATTACTCATTCTAACATATATATGTAATTTAATATTTAATTTCTTCACTTGTAGCAAATTATGTTTAATGCTACTATTCTGAATTCATTCAGAGTACACCAAAACAAGTCTACATCCTCAGCAATTAAATTTAATGTTCTAAGAGCCCGAGCGACTGGAGCCTCCCCTAGTAGCTTGGTGCGTGCGAACGGTACAGCCAACAGGGCAGGTCGTCGCCTAAATAAACAATATAAACAAGTCTATAATAAATAATAAACAATATAAAGAGGTCTACAACTATACTATCCTCATCATTCAGCTTACTTTTGGTTATAATTTAGTTTTGGTAATATAAAAATAACTTAAATATCACTTAGATAATGCGCTTAGAAAAAGTGAACGCGGTTTTTTAAAAGGCTTGCATATACTGTATAAAATAGATGCGCCTCTTGGCCTCTGCTTCTTTTCATGACCCGGGGAATTATGTAGGGGCTCAGCTTCTAGTCTACATAACACAGACATGTCGCTTTAAACATTGTCCACATCTTAGCCAAAAAAAACTTATTATTATTATTATCTTAGCCAAAAAAAACTCGAACACTCCTGAAATTACGTCGTCCGTAAAGATCTCCACAACAACTGGTCTAGATCTACTTCCATCCATTACATCCAAACTACAAAGTTGTCTATGACTTTTCTTATTACACTCCTCTTACTAAATATATGACACTGATCAGACTAACTGCCCCAAGAAAAATTGATAATGACTGGCAATATAAGCTCTCGACATTTAAATATTATTTAATATACATATTCTAATGAAAAGACTTAAATGAAACATCTACATTCAGAAGTTAGTCTCCAAATTCCATACACCTAATCTACATATAACCAATAAAAACTTATTTCCCAGGTCTCCAAGATCTCCACGTCGATTGCAAGCACGATGTAATTCTAGAGCTAAGAGATAGTTACGGAGAAAGACTGTGGACTGGCGGAGAGAAAGTGGCCGGGTACTTCCGAAGACGGGACTCCAGCGCCACACCTGATTTCGCCAAAGTGGTGGACAGGAATGACGGGACATATGTATTAACTATTTGTCCAGTCAGTCCAGGTTCTTACCTGTTTGGGGTGACCTTGAATGATAAGCCTATTAAGGTAAATTAATGTCAGATAATACTCGTAATGCCTACAGAATCGACTTATTAATTTAAGTTAGGTAATAAATTTCTTAATGAGAATTACCACTTTCTAGTTGATTAAATATATATTAATTAAACCTATTCTAGAAAGCTTCGCCTGTAGGTATGTATATGTATGTAAACGACTCCTTTAAACTCGATTTTGACCCACTTTAAACGGACCATTAAACTAAAAATTTGAACACTTATCGAGAATCAGGGACAATATAATAATTTCATATGTTCATTCCGCTATCCGTATTCGGGTCGCCAGGATTAAATCATTTCAAATAATTCAGTGCTAAAAAGTTGAAAATAAAATAATATGTTTAAATAAAAAAACTAAATAATACAATAATTTAATGTTTTTTGACATGAATTCCTCATGTGGGGATTATTACTCATAAATAAAAACTCTCTTTTCTTTCCTTTAATAACATCTTTTATTTATGAGTAAATAATACGATTTTAAAGCACTTCAAACTAGGAATTATTTTTCACTTTTTAGTTTGATGTGCTTTAAAATCGTGTTTTTTAGTTTTTTTATTTAATGCTGTGTAGTGTCTTCTGTCCATTTCTTCCGGTGGGTGTACGTTACGTAAGAGGTGACTAACGGTATTGGGGCTTTAAAGGGATTTTTGGATTTTTTGGATGCGGTTGGAGACCCATCACCTACAACCTTTATTTAACCATCTTTTCCCCA
Source organism: Bedellia somnulentella (assembly GCA_963576735.1). Classification (NCBI taxonomy): domain Eukaryota; kingdom Metazoa; phylum Arthropoda; class Insecta; order Lepidoptera; family Bedelliidae; genus Bedellia; species Bedellia somnulentella. The sequence goes on along the minus strand of CAUYWD010000125.1, from coordinate 4,167 downwards.
CTCAATTTTCCAAAAGTGCCTGAGGAGTTTTTGATTCCTTAGCTCTGGCTACCCCTTCTAGGGATTTATAGCCGTGAGTATATGTATGTATGTATTTATACTATATTTTTTTGGTCCATAAGTGAAATGGCTAAACTACTTCCATGTAGTTTACTAGGATAATGATAACACTGCATAAGAATATTATGTTCCTGTATGATTCTCCTTCTATAAATTGTTATGTGTATGAATGTAAAATTAGTTGTTGGATTAACTCTTTTTATTTTTTAGGGCAGCCCATTTCCATGTGCAGTGAGAATGCAAGCTCCACGAAACGGTATCAAGCAGAACGTGTGTGGCTGTGGCCGAGTCGTCACGCCATCTAGCGGTTAGTACCAATTATTGAGATCAATTTTATTACCACTTACATTTAAACCATGTTTATGAGATATTTTTTTTGAATTCATATAGCTTTATAGTATTTTCTAAGATTTTCACGATTGCACATTATAATTAAAACAACTATTGATTTTCGGATATGAAATCGGTGATAAAAACATAAGGAAATTAATAAACTATTGTATTTTCTGATGTTTTTATGAAATCTTATACTTCATTATAATTGAGTTTTAATACTATTGACATAAAGCTATATAATTAAAACAATAATTGATTTTCGGATATTTTGATCGCGTGACATTGCTTTAAAAGCCCGACGTTTCGAAAACTTTTCAGTTATCATGATCACGGGAAGACTGAGGTGTTATTTGTCATTATACAGTACTATAAAATTATTAATACTAACTACCTTTACAAAATTTAAGTTACAAACAATGTAATAACAAAATTAATTTCCTTATGTTTTTAATTTTGTATAAGCTATTATTAATATTAGTACAATTTTTATAAGGCACTTAATAAAACTATGTTTCATTTCTTATTCCTAATTAAAATAAGAATCATAATTATAACACTTTGCGTGTAATGATACTTATAATTTGTTTGTTGCAGGTACATCAAGCGCGGCGGCCAGACTCACACCAATCGGTAGAAAACAAGAACCGACATACCATGTATCGCTGTGATTTTGTAAAATAATATATAATATTGTTTTGAATAATTTTGTAAATATCTAGTATTACGTTAACATTTCTTTCAAGAAGTATTAACTTAATAGTTTAGTATTAAGTTAACATTCCTTTGAAGAATTCATCGATTTTCAGTATGTGTTGATAGTTAACTATTTGTTGTCTTTATCTGAAAATGCAGTAAATTTAAACATATTTAGAGGTGATGGATGAAAGTAAATTTTATGAAAGATGGCCTTTATGGCGGATTTAGGGCCAATCTGGATGGTAGTCTCTGCCTACCTAATGGGACGTTAAGGCGTAAGTATATGTATGTAATGTAACAACCGTATTAAGCTATGAAGGATTAACCACAACCAGGCAAAGCGTGGTAGATCACTTATCATGTTCAAAAACCTATTAGGTGGATGTGGTATTTAAGATTAATTTATAAAGCTGTTACCAAAATGTAGTATTATAAGTGAATAAAGGTATAAACTATGTTCAAATAAAACCAAAGCTTTAAAATAACAATTATTTTATTTAATTCCTTACAAATTTATTGCTTATAAATATCATGGTATACACATTTTCACTTAAACGTAACGTAAAAGGATTAGGTCAACAGATGTCTGACATACAAAACATTGCCTTACGTAAATCAAGGCTAAAATTAACTATGAGTTATACAATCAATTAGGTTTGCATTTCTAATAAATGAGAAACTTGGTAGACAATACATATTACACTCAATCAAGTGGTAAAATACAGGGCAAAATATAGTATTTAAAACGTATAGTGAGAAGCCGCGACTGAATTAAAAGGAGAGAAAGTATAATGATGGTATTTTTACTATTTATAGTGAACATATTGTACATATCTATGCTAAAATAAGTTATCAAATCATCATCATCAAGATCATATCAGTTTGTATTCCTAAAAAGGAAGAGGTCATCAATTCAGTCCTTATAATATTTTCCTATTTTACAAAATCTCTTACACTATATAACATAATACAGAGGACCAAATAAACAAAATAACAGCATTACACAGCCAGTAAAAAACATATTAATTTGTTAGTAAAATAGTACATTGTGATCCAATTCCGTATCCATCAAATTAGTCATGACATGACTATTATTTATATGATTATTACGGATTGGATCATTGGTATGAGAATGTTTTCTAATTTTATAATTGTACTTAATCACGAAGTTGTCTTTATTTATTATATTTTCTGCTAAAAACTGATTTCATGAATAATTTATGCAATAATTACTTTAAAATATATTGCTAAAAAGTAAAAAGTTTAAAAGCAGTTTAAAACCAAAGACATATTTAATCATGTTAAAACTTCGGAGATACGATATTTTTGAGTATAAAAACGACATTAACTAAAATTCTAAAAATCCCCGTGCATATTTCGAGATTTTATTGCATCATATTTGTCATGTTTGGTTTTTCATTAGAAAATTAGTTTGGCTCATCACATTACAAAGAGATCATACCATAATACTAAGGCAACCAAACATTTTGTACGAATTTGAATACATCAATATCCCAGTTATACAAATGAATGAACCGGCGGATATTAAGACGAATGTCATTTCTGAAAACCATTACAAATATATAAATTGATCTTTTGCGAATTATTTTGTTGTACCCCGTCTTTATTTAGTCTTACTTACTGATGTGTGCCCATGTATTTTATTAACATAACTTTAAATAATAATTTCATTATTAATTTTTTTATGAAACATTGCTACTTATATTAAAAAAAACGCATTAAATTCAACTCCCCTTGACAATTTAAGGAGATCAATTACCAATCGGCGTTTCTACATTAACTGTGTCTTCCTATTCTCAGCTACTAAAACACGATATTGTGTGATAAAGATATGATTGATGTAAATAAAAATCCTTACACGTTTATATACAATGCATAATCTCATACATCATTCAAAATAATAACAAATAATATATTTTTTCTATGAGAACATAAATTGTGCTCTCAAGAACAAATTTTCTCGCGTAAATGAAATCTTAAATTTTGGCTTAATTCTAAATTTTTAACTGTACAAAGGTATTCTCTGGAAGGTATTAAAATATATAATAAATTACTTAATTAAAGTCCAAGCGCCGGTACAGGCGTATAATTTGTCGGGTTCGGCGCGCACGCTTGTCTCACGCTTGCCTCCCAAGCGTCTAGGATTTGGCCGACTGTGCAGTTCTTTGGTAATCTGTCGAGTAAAGTGAAATAAATTTAAAAACGTTCATATAAATAGTTTACAATTTGCCAAAAAAATAATGAGATATATAAACAATTGGACGCTGAACACCATAGCCAGGAGGTCGATTTTTCAAATCAGAAATGATAAATTCATCCGTAACTCTTCTAACTATAATTGCATCCATATCTCTTCTAATTCCTGTTAACATTTATTTCTGTCTCTCTCGCACGAAACGAAGATACCGATTTTACTAAGTGAGTATACATAGTGATATTCGACGCATCCAACGATACCTTCGTTAGTTTCATTGGCTAGTGAGTGCCAAAATTAATATTATTTTATACTTGTGTTACATGTTTGACTTTCGAAGCGGCGGCGGCGAGTGCAACACGAAAATATTTTAGAACTAGTTAGAAGAGATACGGATGATATTATCGTTTAAGGTTTTAAGAGTATACTTTCGGGTTTAGAATGAGAAATCCTTATAATTCAGGTCGGGCCTACACAAATTTGTTTTTTCTAAAGTGCTTAATTTATTATGGTTGTTAACGGCGAGTGAAAACATCGTGAGGAAATCCATATGACCAAGCTGTTGTACAAAACGGTGTTAGGCCTGCCCCCTATCACGTGAGTACAGTGTCTAACAAAAACGTGGGAAGCATAATGCGATTGCACGCGGCGGTATCCTCGAGGCGATCGCTGTCTGTCTCTGTCTAGCAAATGGCAGTTCTGAGCGACAGGAAGAGAAAGAGCGACGGAAAAGGCGATTCCGTGCTGGCAGATGTGGTTCAATTCTCAGATTGCTACTGTAATAGTGTAGCAGTGTATGCCAGTGTAATAGTGACCTGCCCAGCGTGCTGTGCAGCGCGTGTATTGGCGGCGTGGCGACG
>CAUYWD010000124.1:0-13121 GCA_963576735.1 Bedellia somnulentella | reverse complement strand
GCTACCGTGTCAGTTGGCAGAGCGTCCGGGGCGTTTACCCGAGGTCGCGGGTTCGATCCCCGCCTGTGTCGAAATTTTTCTTTCCTTTATTTATTCTTTATTTATTAGTAATAATCCCCACATGAGGTTTTCATGAACAAAAAGATTTAAATTATGTGATAGTTAGGCGTTTTCAACATTTGCATTCTATCTGAAAAGGTAGACAAGTGGCCTTTCGAATTAGTAATAATTCGGAGGTAGGAAACGCAAACACTACTTTAACGTGTAAAAGAAATAAAGGATAGAAGAATTTCGCACTGGCAGCCAACTGACACGGTAGCTCAGTTGGCAGAGCGTCCGGGGCGTTTACCCGAGGTCGCGGGTTCGATCCCCGCCTGTGTCGAAATTTTTCTTTCCTTTATTTATTCTTTATTTATTAATATATTTGAATAATTGGCCTCAACGTCGTTTTTAAAACATACAGTTATTTGTATAGTGAGGTTCTTAGCCTCATCTGAAAAAAGAAAAAACATCGTGTGATGTAGATTGTAGATTAGTTGTTTGGTTTCCGCACATAGCTCCCTAATGGAACTTTTTTACGTGGGCCCTGGCCATCTTATTCAATCCACCCTAACTCTGACCAAAATCTTTCAAGTTGTCCTAAGTCTTTAAAAAAGCTTTTTGTACTACATGTTCTTGTCCTCATCGTGTGATTTGACCAGATGTTTTTTTTTATTTTAGCTTAAACTAAGCTCACCATACTTTCCCAGTTTGATTTAGGCAGTGACACTTTTTAATTATTAATTATTTTGAAAATTACAATATTTTAGATAAGCATTCCATAGGCAAAGTTGTTAAGCTTGATGACTTAAATCGATTTAAAATATAAAAAGGGTATTTATAAAAGGTCATACGAGGTTATACGAGGTCAAGGCCAATTATCTTAAAAAATGGAAAAACCATAGAGTCTCAGAATAAATGTGAATATTATGTGCTTTGCTAGAAATAGGAAGCTGGTGCAGATATTTGGTTTAAATCATTATCATTTTGTGTTAACCATTCAGTTATGGGATTTTATTTAGTTATATCAAATTAGAACCAGTTCTGGTCTCTTGAAGTATAAATAACTTCCAAATATTTCAGAGGAGATCCGTCGCATGGTAAAGGAGCGAGAACAGCTACAGTCAGAAGTGCTGGGACTTCGGGAGCAGTTGCAACAGCTGGACACGCTCAGTCAGAACCAGAAGTCGGAGATTGAGTCTATGCAGCTGCTTATACATGGTGAGTTGGTAAACATTCTTTGTTAAATAAATTAAGTGAATCTGTTTATCCGTAAATATCAACATACACATACTCACGGCTATAGATCCCTAAAACGGGTAGACAGAGCTTCAGAATCAGAAAATTCTTCAGCCACTATTGGCATTTTAGTTTGGAAAAGATTGTAAAATAAATGTTTTTGGTGATGGGTAAATATCAACTTACTCATAATCTTATGTACCAGTGAAAAAAATTTTTTACATTAAATCCATCTAGATTTATTGCTTAATCGCGAATCAATCATTAAAATTGTCAAGAATCCTTAGTCACCTCGTAAGACACTAGCAGAATAGTATCCAGACTTGTATTCTTTTAATATTCTGTAAAACATCTGAATATGTTAAGAGTAGCGCCATTCCGTTATCACGCAAAATAGAAGTATAGTAGACGTTGAGTTGCGGAAAATACCCGTTAACAATACTATACAAACGTCTGAATGTCATGACACTTCGATTTGAAAAATTCAAATTGCTGATTAACATGATTCTGTTCTATTGTTTAATGTGTGTTGTTAAAATGCAGATGGTCCTTAATTTATAAGATTCCAGGCGGTACTTCTAATGTGTTTTACGAAAAAAATACTCTATGTCCGATGTCCAAGTGAACAGAACATTCTATCGATGGGCAAAGTGGTAAAACTTCGCTAAGAGCAATATAGAGCTGTTAGAAACCGATAGTTCATACATACATACAAACATATACTCACGCTATTAGTTCCCATTGGGGTAGGCAGCGACTATCGATCGCCACTTCGTACGATTCTGACAAACCTCTCTAGTTTCATAATTTAAATCTTTTGTTCATGAAAACCTCATGTGGGGATTATTACTAATAAATAAAGAGTAAATATGCGTTTCCTACCTCCGAATTAGTAAAACTTCTGAGGTAGGAACGCAAACACTACTTAAACGTGTAAAAGAAATAAAGGATAGAAGAATTTCGCTGGCAGCCATTGACACGGTGGTGGCTCAATTGGCAGAGCGTCGGGGCGTATACCCGAGGTCGCGGGTTCGATTCAAGCCTGTGTCGAAATTTTTCTTTCCTTTATTTACTCTTTATTTATTACTCTCTAGCTTCGTTTACATCCATCAATCTTTTCATACATGCTTTTTTATTCTTCATACTACGGACGCCAGCCTTTTTGAGCACACTCTCAATTAGGTCCAAGTGTGGTCTCCGTGGTCGTCCTCTACTAACATTACCATCCACACTAGCTCTATAGATCCCTTTTACCAATTTTCTATCATCCATTCTCTCTATGTGGCCAAACCATCTCAACATTCCTTTTTCTATCTTTCTTACAATATCATCTTTCACACCACACTTTTCACGAATAACACTAATTCTCACTCGGTCACATAATCTAACATTATTTTTTTTTCTGAGTAACCTCATCTCTACTGCATTCACTCTGCTCTCATGCTTCTTCTGCCACACCCAACATTCGCTTCCATACATAAGCGTAGGAACAAGAACAGCATCATGGACAGCCATTCGGGCCTTTTCAGACACCGATTGACTGGTCATTGCTCCATTTACCGCATTACCCTTTTTCACTCTTCTTTCAATGTCTTCATTACATTTTCCATCGCTTGTAAACAAACTTCCCAGATATACAAACTCCTTCACCTGTTACCCATCCTTACCATCAATCGCAATCACACATTCCGTCACATCTTCCTGTCTCTCAAAAACCATTGTGTCAGTGTTTTCCCCGTTACTCTTACACATGCACTAGAATCCTCATAGAGTGATACCAATGCACGTATAAGTGGACTCCCCAAACCGAACTTGGATAACACCTCCCATAAACAATTTCTTACCACCCTATCATACGCCTTCTCCAAATCAATGAAAGAGCAATACACCTTTCGGTTCTTAGCTAAGAACTTTTCGGTGATGCTCCTTAGAGCGAAGATTTGATCCATACATCCCATTCCTTTCCTAAATCCTGCTTGCACATCCCATATTTTCTCATCAGTTTCATTCATCACTCTTTCAATCAATACCTTTGCATACAATTTACCGACAATGCTGAGTAGGCTAATGCCGCGGTAGTTTTTAGCCTCCTGGTGTGACCACTTTCCTTTATATAGAGGCACAATCACCGCCTTGCACCCGTCTCGTGGAACTTTGCCACTCGACCAGCATTTTCGGAAAAGGAAGTACAACCAAGAAGCCACCAACCCTTTACCAGCCCTCAGCATATCGATAGTAATCCTATCATACCCTGCCGTCTTCCCTACTTCCATACTTTTCATTGCTTTCATTATTAGTTCAGTAGTAGTAAAAACAATAAACGTTTATTTCAGATAAGTCACATCCATATAGTTCCATGAAATTAAAAACAATTGGATTCAAATCATACATACATACATTCATATTCTCACGCCGTTAGTTCCCATTGGGGTAGGCAGAGACTATCGATCGCCACTTTGTACGATCCTGGCAAACCTCTCTAGCTTCATTCACATCCATCAATCTTTTCATACATGCTCTTTTATTCTTTGTACTTCGGACACCTGCCTTTTTGAGCACATTTTCTATTTGATCTAAATGTGTCCTCCGAGGTCGTCCTCTACTAACATTACCTTCCACATTGGCTCTATAGATCTCTTTCACCACTTTACTGTCATCCATCCTCTCTATGTGCCCAAACCATCTCAACATTCCTTTTTCTATCTTTCTTACAATATCATCTTTTACACCACACCTTTCACGAATCACATCATTCCTCACACGATCACATAACCTTACATTACAAACTTTTCTGAGGGATCTCATTTCTACTGAATTCACTCTGCTTTCATGCTTCTTCTGCCACACCCAACATTCACTGCCATACATAAGCGTAGGAACGAGGACAGCATCATGCACAGCCATTCGGGCCTTTTCGGACACCGATTGACTAGACATGAGACTATCCAGTGCTCCATTTACCGCATTACCCTTTTTTACTCTTCTTTCAATGTCTTCATCACACTTTCCATCCCTAGTAAACAAACTTCCCAGATATACGAACTCTTTCACTTGTTCCACTTTCTTACCATTGATCTCAATCACGCATTCAGTCATATTCTCGTCTCTCTCGAAAACCATGGTTTTGGTTTTATCCACATTCACTCTCATTCCTTTTCTTTCAAACGACGCACATCCAATATTCATCATCTCTTGCAACTCTTCAACCGATGATGCAAGTAACACTTGATCATCAGCATATAAGAGGCATTTGATGACGAATCCACCCATTCTCAGTCCATAATCACTTTCACGCAACTCTGTCAGACAGTCATCCATGAACAAGTTGAAAAGCCACGGAGAAGCTACACATCCCTATAAATAATAAATAATAAATAAAATTTCTTTATTCATAACCCACAGCAATACATCAAAACATCAAATACATATGAAAATAGGCTATGTAGCAAGCAACAAGTACAATTTTTGTATTGATATTTTCAATATTAGGCACATATAGGAAAATAGGTTAACTAATCTTACTTCAAGAGAATATAGACCCCTGACCTCAAAACTATTATTAATGAAAAATTGAAGCCAGTGAACACCCACCTATCGGACACCCCTAGAGATACCGAATCAGTCTGTGTTTTCCCCGTTTATTCTTAAACATGCACTAGAATCCTCATAGAGTGATACCAATGCACGTATAAGTTGGCTCCCCAAGCCGAACTTGGATAACACCTCGCACAAATACTTCCTTACCACCCTATCATACGCCTTCTCTAAATCTATGAAGGAGCAATACACCTTTCGATTCTTGGCTAAGAACTTTTCAGTGATGCTCCTTAAAGAGAAGATTTGATCCATACATCCCATTCCCTTTCTAAATCCTGCTTGCACATCCCAAATTTTGTCATCTGTTTCATTCATCACTCTTTCAATCAATACCTTTGCATACAATTTACCGACAACACTGAGTAGGCTGATTCCGCGGTAGTTTTTAGCTTCCTGGTGTGACCCTTTTCCTTTATATAAGGGCACAATTACTGCCCTGCACCAATCTCGTGGTACTTTACCACTCGACCAACACTTTTGAAAAAGGAAGTACAGCCAGGAAGCCACCAACCCTTTACCAGCCCTCAGCATTTCGATACTTATCCTATCATACCCTGCCGCTTTCCCTACTTTCATACTTTTCAATGCTTTCATTACTTCTTCCATACTAATCTCACTGTCACTACTGTCACCCAATGCCTCATTTCAGTCAACATTGCTGCCAATTGGCGAAGAAATAGGTAAATCCTCTTTTTCAAAGAGTCCCTCAAAATAGTTCTTCCATACTCGTCTTATGCTACTTTCATCTGTCGCCAATTCACCCTGTTCATCTCTCACAACATTCACTCTCGTGTTTTGGGAAACTCACTTTTCTTTCCGGATATATTTCCAGAACAACTTTTGGTTATTCCGGAAATTATCAGAGAGTTTCCTCTCACACCATTCTATCAGATCACGCATTTTCTTTTCTATTCTCTTCTTAACCTCATTCTTAACACTCTTATATTCATATTCACTATTCTTCACTACATCATCTGTTACTCTCGCATCCATTCGTTTACTAGCTTTAATCGCTAGTAAATCTAACCAAGCTTTCTTCTTATCTCCAACTGCCTCTTTCACATCTTTATCCCACCAACTTGTTGGTGGTCTATTTGTTCTTTTACTCAATCCACATACTTCCGTCGCACATTCAACCATTGAAGATTTGAGCACATCCCATACTTCTTCTATTTCCAATTCATCCTTCATCTCCACGCAACTTAGCCTGTTGTCCAATTTCTTCATATATTCATCTCTAATATTTTCATCCTCTTCCAATTTCTCCACTTTTATTCTCGCAAATTCAGTTGTTGACACTTTGGCCCTGTGACGCCAACGCTTGCACAGTCCCCTCAATCGTGATAACACGAGGAAGTGATCTGTGCCAACGTTAATGCCCCTGTAGACTCTGGTGTCAACCACCTTTGCTCTTAGCCTTTCATCCACTATCACAAAATCTATCATACTTCTCTCGCTTCCCCTCTGTCTAGTATACATATGGATATCTTTGTGTTCAAACAACGTGTTCGTAACACAAAGATTCCTCCCCAAACATACATCAATCACTTTCTCCCCATTCTCGTTCACTCTTATATCACCAAACTTTCCTAAAACTCTTTCACAACCGTTGCGTGACACCCCAACCCAACCATTAAAATCTCCTAACATAACAATTCTCTCATTCTGATCACACCCATTCGCAACATCGTCTAACAAATTCCAAAACTCCTCCCTCTCGGATAGTGATTTGGACATGTCCGGAGCATACACGCAAATTATGCGCATCCGGACCAGCCCTACTTTCACCTTTATCCATAGGAGCCTTGGACTTACACATGCATAGTCTTTCATGCACTTAGCCATCCTTTCAGATATTAGAAGTCCCACGCCTTGGCAAGCTCTGTCCCTCTCGGCTACTCCCGACCAGATAGCTGTAAATGGGCCAAGTTGTGAAACCTCTTTTTCCTTGCGCTTCGTTTCATTTACACACAGAAAATCTAGGTTCCTTTCTTCCATAATCAAATATTTTTTTGTTGGATTCAAATCCAACAAAAAAATATTAAAATTAAAAAAATAAGCATGTAAATATGACATCTTAGTCAGTACATGAATCCTACTGTAATGGGTGTTCTATTGTAAATCCAGAAACAGTAGAAGCTTCCTCGTCCGGGTCGGAGCAGGTGCGGCGGCTGCACCTCCGGAACTTGGAGCTGGAGCAGCAGCTCAACCTCATCGCCAAACAACACTCGGAGAAGGTATGGATGGGTTTTGATATAAGCACTTGGGGTTTAGATTGAAAGCATAAATTGCACTCACGGCTTAACTAAAATGGGAAGGTTTAGAGTGAAAAACTATTTATTTTCATATTATATAGTATTTTAGAGACATTATGTTGGAGAATTAAGGTCTTGGCATTTAAAGGGTAAATACAAGATAGGGTCAACACTAAATCTTTTATTTTACATGCAAACTATGCGATATACACCGTAAGCATACATAACTCAAGGACTTAAAAAAAACCCTAATAGTAGATTATTGACGTTTTACTCCTCAAATCAGTCAATTCTATCTACTCTCAATGAAAAATCCGGCTATCGCGTAAGGAGACTATTACCATTATAATAATAAAAATATATATTTAATAAAAATAAATACCTAATCTTATACAGGCAAAATATACTTAAATTCTTATACATATAAACTCACAAAATGAAAACAATCCGTGCATCTAAACGCGGTGCAACCTATAACAAACGTGATTTTCTTTTATAGATGATGATACGGAAAACTTCGTGAACGAAGCGAGTCGGCACTTGGCCGGTTTTTTATATTTTTTAGTGCAATAAATTTACCTAAAATGTATGCTATTGTTAGCTAAAGTCGAGCATAAATGAATGAGGGTTGTATCTATAAATTTAGATTATCGCATGTTTTCAGGTATTTCCAATAACTACTTACCATTATAAATTCGTAAACTCTCAAACATAGCCATTAATATAAACAGTAACCTCTTTGTCTTTCGCGTTAACTGAAGTATTGTTTCTGTACATTAGTCTGAGCATTATCTTAGTTGAATTAAACATGAAGGTAAGGCATAGCATTTATGCAAAATAACATTCTGTTATCAATTTGCAAAGGAAATGTTTTGTTATCACCCGTCACGCTTTGGGAACATTGTATGCTAGAACAATTATTTGTTTCATATCGGTTACTTGTCAACATAAAATGTAAAATTTTAGAAATAATTAAAGTCATGAAACAGCGCTATTGGTAAAACAATAGAATTTGAATAATGTTTTGCCACCGATGCCGTTTAAATATAAATTGTAATCGTGAAGCTGTAGAATTTAAATATTACCAAACTTCAATCAAAACTTTTTAACCAACTTAAAATGTATTTGCAATTTTGGATGAAATGGATAAATGTAAACATTTAGTGTAGTTGAATATATTTAAGCTTAAAGTAACTAAATTTTGTTTCAAAGTTCAGTTTAAGATTTTAAGCAATAGTGTTCCTCTAGTTTAATGAAGCTTAGTGAAATTGGAAGGGCTGTATAGTGATTATTAAATGGGTGATCTACTCAGGAAAATGAATCTCAACTCTATGTATGTATGTATCTACTTTTCTTGGCTACATTATATGAACTATATATATGAATAGAAGGTTTTACTCGAGTCTGATGTAAAGACTGGTTCGGTTTTGATTGAAACAAGCAAACTGCTTCTAACTTACTTAGTGTTAGTACACATGTTTGGCTTAATTTGTGGGAGGCCTACCTTCGCTGTGTTTTGGAAAGTGCCTAATAAATTTAAATAAATATAAACGCACATATTATACACAGATGAAGTTAGCCCCAAACTAAGTAGAACTTGTATTATGGGATACTAACTCAGACTAAGAGTCATTTTTGCTTATCGCACGAATGTTGCTCTCAGCGGGGATCGAACCCGCAACCTCCGTACTGAGAAGCTATCCACTCGGGCACGGACGTCGTCACGTCGTAATACACCTTGACCGTCAGACTTTGAGTCCGAATATCACTTTCATCATTCATTCATGCACACTATTTACTCCGACCACTAAAGGTCAAGAACTATCACCTCGTCTCATTCAGTACTAGTTCTTGCGGATTCCTTAATAGAACTTTCTTTTTCTCCCGCCCTGTCTATCTCTGTGTCAAATTGATTTCTCTCCACGTATTACCACAGGAGGCCACACTGGACCCGGCTGCCTTGGTGCGCTCCATCGCCAGGAAACTAGCTCCTGATGATGACGAGCCGAAGAAGAATGTCAGACATGTAAGTTGAGTATTGCTTTTAAAACTAACCAGTTTTTTGGCTGGACATATACTGATCAGTACACCCCGATAGACACACACACAAATAGTTTGCATTTATGCTTTGGAATTTTAACACTTTGCCGCGAGCCGCGATGGAGGATTTCAATGTCTGAGAGAGGTGCTGTTATGTGTGCACGAGAACTCTAAATTTCTTGTCTTGTCCTTACCAAGTTAAATTAATAAAATATTTTTGTCTTTCAATTTATTGTATCCATTATCTGTTTAAACGTTGACGATATTCCTTGCAGCCCGTTCCTGAAGATGATGAAATACGTTCCCTAGTGGAGCCTCTCGAAGAGGAGATAAAGGCTTTGAAAGAGAAGTTACGGGATACGGATAATCAACTACAGATTGCTACGGTGAGAAAGCTTCGGAGCATAAAAATGCAAACATAACAAATAATATAACATAACACAATAAAGTTTATACTCAAGCCATTAGTTCCCATTGGGATATGCAGAGATAATCAATCGCCAATTTATACGATACTGGCAAACGTCCCTAGCTTCATTTACATTCATAAATATTTTCATTGTAAGACATCAACGACCCACTTTGCTGTCGCTAAGACAACATACTACTAACCATATAGTACAGAATACAGTAATAGTACAGTAATAGTAGTACAGAATAGTCCTGCTTATTGGTGTAACTGAACTGATAAGTAATTTTTATTTTTCAGCAAAACAAAAAGACTCCGAAAGGTGAAGAAAAAGGTAAGAATGGTACAGTGGTAACATTAAAGAATGCCATATGTAATTTTGTCCCATTTCTTCTTGTTTACTTTACTAACTACTGAAACCATAATCGCCTTAACTGTATAAAAAAGTCTGTAAAGCGTTTCTAGTCTACTTTTTATGTACACTTTCACTAAAGCCAAACTTTTTTGAAACCTCGCATTAAAATGAGCTGTTACAATTCTATTAAAACCCAATGAATATAAATAAATTCCCAATCCATATACAGAAACGGTATCAAAATGCGACATGTGTCAGAACTACGAGCAGCAGTTAGTAGGCGAGCAGGCGCGCAGTGAGGAGGCGAGACAACGAGCTAACAACGCGGAGAGAGCGCTTAAAATGGTAATGTTATTTGTAATGTTGTCAGAATACGTAAATTTTCAGGCGATAAAAAAAACTTGTAGTGTCTAGACACAGACCACCCCCAATAAACTCCGCATACAGTATACAGGGTGATTTTGGGGTCGTGATCCCAACCATTTTTTTCTGACTCAGTAAATGATTGCGATGCTATCTATATTTATTTTAATTGAAACAAAGATGATTCGTTATTTACTTATTTTTATTTACTGACTCTAAATGCGTGGTCACCCTATTTTTTATATTACACCTTAATAGAAAACAAACTCTTTGTTAGAATACTTAATATTTTATGAGTAATAATGTGACAACACGTCAAAGTCAATAAACGATAACAATAAATAATAAAGTTTTTTAAATAAAGTTTAAATTTTTATTTGTCTTTTCCTTCTAAATACGACAAAGTAATCGACGTAATCGCAGACGGCATCGAAGAAATTTCTTATCTGTCTATCAATATCGTCATATCAATTGCAACTACTGCAACGATTGTTAAGTCCATGCACTTGACAAAAACATTCTTGGGAAATAGTAGGGTGACCATGATCTCGCATAGTCGCAGTTTTTTTTTTGTTAACTTAAATAAGTCGCTGGTGTACTGTTAGTCCTAACGTATCGCGATGCTTAGGAGAAAGTAAGTTAAATGCTTCTTTCTCGCTCCACGACCCCGTAATCACCCTGTATATTTGTATGAAACATTTGGAGGAAAGCACATGTAGCGGGGTACAACGCACAATGCCGGTGATTGGCTCCTTCAAGGTGGTTCTATACTTGAACTCTTTCATAATGATGGGACGCATTTGAGAAATGATATTGATAAATTAGTTTGTAGGGAAAAAATAATAGATTTTAACATTGATATTTTTATTGAAAAGAAATGAGTATGATGATGATGAGTAGCTTCAATCCATTTGGTTTTTATCTCGAGTAATTTAGGAAAACTCAAATATAAACAAAATTCTATCAGAGCCAGATTTGAAATATTTAGCTACTAGCTGGTACCCTCGACTTTGTCTGAGTTTTTTTAAATTTTAATATTAGGTTTACAAAAAGATTGACTTCGTAGTTCCCGAAACCGTTCCTGAATTCTCAAACTATCTCTGGACATCCTTGTAAGTTTGGACGTTTTGTAAGAGAAATACTTAATCACAATCAACGTAAAGAGTGAATGTGACGGAACTATGGTGTTGTCCATTTTAAATGGATCTCCTGAATTGCTATTTAATAATGATTTTATGCTTAGTGATGGAATTAATACCGTCTTTTTGGTAGTTGTATTCTGTGTTTGATTTTCCACACCACTTTATTAAAATACAATACTATGTATAATTATTTTTGGTGCACGAACACTCAGTTCCTAGTTCTGGTCGCAACTGAAACAGTGCGTAGGTGAAATTTTATACGTCAACTTAATTAGTCGGAAGTGTTGCGGAAATCGCCCTTTATACGATAGGCTCGAGCCCCTTGGTTGGGATATATATGGGCTGTGAGGTGAGGTGAGGTTGCGGGTATTGTAACGTTATTTCTGACTCCCGGGATGCTGTGGCTAAAAGTGGCTACCCAGAAGCCAGAAGTAACTAAAGGAAGAAAGAAGTAAACGGAAGGAAAGTAAATAAGTAGAAGATATATATATATCACAACAATGTTTATTATAAATAGAAATACTCCTAACGTAATCCTAACATAAAAAACCTATACACGTAACCTATCAGTAAAAGAAGAACCTATCAGTAATTATATATGGAAACAAGCACTCAACTTGAGATTCAGCTCCTGCTGCGATGGGTGGCGATTTCGGACTGGACCAGCTCGTGTTCACCGGGTGCCTGCGTCAGCAAGGGCAGCTCGGCGGCAAGGGGATGCGACTCCGGGAAGCCTGCGTCAGCTAGAGCAGCTCAACGGCAAGGGGCTGAGACTCCGGGAAGTCTGCGTCGACAAGGGCAGCTCGACGGCAAGGGGATGCGACTCCGGGAAGCCTGCGTCAGCTAGAGCAGCTCGACGGCAAGGGGCTGAGACTCCGGGAAGCCTGCGTCGACAAGGGCAGCTCGACGGCAAGGGGCTGCGACTCCGGAAAGCCTGCGTCAGCTAGAGCAGCTCGACGGCAAGGGGCTGAGACTCCGGGAAGCCTGCGTCGACAAGGGCAGCTGGACGGCAAGGGGCTGCGACTCCGGGAAGCCTGAGTCAGCTAGAGCAGCTCGACGGCAAGGGGCTGAGACTCCGGGAAGCCTGCGTCGACAAGGGCAGCTCGACGGTAAGGGGCTGCGACTCCGGAAAGCCTGCGTCGGCAAGGGCAGCTCGACGGCAAGGGGCTGAGACTCCAGAAGGGTATAATTTAAAGGTGGTTCCCAAAGATATATTTAAGTTGGTACAGAATAATGGTTCTGACGTTCGTTAGTAGTTTTCCAAGAGTTGTTCCATCATCCTCCCCATCGCCCCAGGAGCTGAATCTCAAGCTGAGTGCTTGTTTCTATATATAATTACTGATAGGTTCTTCTTTTACTGGTAGGTTACGTGTATAGTTTTCTTTTAATGTTAGGATTTTATTATTGTGTTAGGGTATTTCTTTTTATAATAAACATTGTTGTGATATATATATATATATATATCTTCTAATTATTTACTTTCCTTCCGTTTACTTCTTTCTTCCTTTAGTTACTTCTGGCTAGCCACTTTTAGCCACAGCATCTCAGGAGTCAGAAATAACGTTACAGTATCGAGTGCTTTGTAAGCGGAATCTATAGGGGGTTATCTATGGGTGTGGTGCACGCGATTTACGCGCGTACTTTGAATTCGCCCGATGCTTGTACCTCGTCAACGCGCAATA
>CAUYWD010000123.1:0-17755 GCA_963576735.1 Bedellia somnulentella | reverse complement strand
TTGCAGAGGTACTAAAACTTTTGAACATTACGTGACTTTGTCACCCGGTGTTCAGAGTTCCCACGTTTTGCATGGACAGTGTACTCACGTGATAGGGGGCAGGCCTATCGCCGTTTTGTACGAATACACTGCCACATGACTAAGTACAACTCAGCCATGTGGGTTTCCTCACGATTTTTTCCCTCACCGTTAACAACCATGACAAATAAACCACACATATGTCTTTAGAAAGACAAATTTGTGTAGGCCCGACCCGGGATTAGAACACGATATGTCGTCTACAAGATAAGCGGTGTTCTACCCACTGAGCTATCACGTCGTCGTTTCTAAAGGTACTTAATTGGAAATATCTGGCGTATGTGTAATACATTTCTTTTTAAGCATCAAGAGCTTTTAAGTATCTACTTTTATATGTTATGAATTGTAGTGTAGGTATAGTAAGATATATAAGAAAAACAAAGAAATAAGAGACGGGACAAGTGTATACCATATAAGGTTTATTATAATGGTAATAAAAGCATAGAAATATGAGCATCAAATATTTATATAATATTTATATATATATGTATGTACACGTGTCCCGTCTCTTATTTCTTTGTTTTTCTTATATATCTTACTATACCTACACTACAGAATAAACGAACCAAGTTTTTCTAATCATCTAGTAATATTTTATCTGCTGCATTCAGTTTAGGGGAAAGCTTACATATCGTTGACCATAAATACTGGCAAACTTAGGTAATCGGCATGTAAGTTAAATATTTAATAAGATGAAGCTTTGAGTATTCTTTTTATTTGGAATATGCAAAAAAAATTTATTTATTACATCTATATAAAGTATATTTCCGACTATGTAAAAATTTAATAAAAAAGGTCAGTATGTTTACGTTTTTTATAAGACGTATGTTTGACAACCAAGTCATTTAAAACCAATGCTCCCGGTTGAAAGTGATGATTTTATAAGAAAACCAGCTCTAGCTAGCGAGTTGCAATAAAAGATCATGTTCGGGGTATCTCTACGACCAACTAAGTTGACCCTCGTTAGAGTTTACGAGCGATTCCGCGCTGAAACAGATTATTATAATATAGTTGTTGTGCTGAGCTAGCGCAGGTGGCGCTAACTGCTAGCGGCTTGCTCCGACTGCCGAAACAAGCGCTCGCTCGTAATACTTGATACATGATATGCGATACTGCGGTTCCACTATTTTAATATATGTTTCATTTCGAGCCGAAATTTCAATTCGAGGTATTACTTTGTAGCGCTTTATGGGACTCGATGAACTAAAATATAAGTTGAATATACGACGTAAGTTTCGAGCGTTTATTGCGCTACTTGTATTGTACTTATGAAAAACGCATATTCAATATTTCTAGGAAAGCTTAAGAATATAGCGGATAATATTGTATCCATTTACAACCTGATACTCAGGTCCCGGAATTGTGGAGATTATCTCTCTACAGCGGCCGATGTATGCATATCTGTAAATACATATTCAAATCAAATCAAATCAAACTTTATTTGCGAATATAGGTATTTGATAGATGTTACAACATATATTTAGACCATGCTATATTCCACCATCTGTGGCATATATATTTGTACATCAACATGTAACATGTAACAATGTTTAGTTTTGCATTATTTTATCTTACAACTCAGATATTATGCAGCAATCCATGTCAACAGTATGAAGGTGCTTTACTTATCATCGCTATCAATGATTATGCCTGAATAAAAAAAGGGGACAAGTGAGAGTTGAACTCGCGTGAAGAGGGTTCCGGACGATGTTGATATTGAGTGATCTACCATGTTATTTTAATATCATGGACTTCTCATAGTTTTTTCTATAATCTATAGAGAAAAAACTAATTTATGTATTTTTTTCAAAATTTTAGGTTCAGTAGTTTCGGAGATAAGGGGGGGGGGAATGGTCAATTTTCGTCTATTTTCTTGAAGAACTTATAAACTATTTACTTAGAAATTACAAAAAAATACATTTAAGATCTTCTCAACAAGACCTTTCATTTGATATGCCACATGATGCAGTTTTTTTTTTATTTTCTGCTTCCCCTCTAAAAATGACCCCCTATATACAGATTTCATCTACTCACACCTCTGTGTTTGAGTCACAGGAATTGATATGTGAACCAAATTTCAACTTAATCGGTCTAATAGATTCGGAGATAATTGACTGTAAGCGACGGTTGGACAGACACACGAGTGATCCTATAAGGGTTCCGTTTTTGTATTCAGACGAACGGAACCCTAAAAATGAATAAAACCTTATGTTTATGGTTTAAAAAAACTCTTGTAAACGCATTAAATACAAAAAATAAATAAAAACTGTGGTATTCATCTGGGGGCACGGTAGTGCCCCCGCCAAGTCGAGCGCGAAGCAAACACTGCCGTACCATCCTTTACTGTCCTGAACCGTCGTCGCATTTTCAGGCCCCCATTCGAGAACCTCTGGATAGGATTAAATCGCTGAAATTTTCGTCACCTAGAAATTCGTAAACACACACTTGAAATCCAAAATTTCAAGTCGGTAGATCAATTATTTCCCAAGTTAAGCTAAAGCAAAGTTTCGCATTTTCGACACTGAATGACTCACTGATCATCAAAATAGAACTAGTACTTCCCATAGATGTACAGAGCTGAAATTTGGTACAGAGGTAGATTTTAACGCCCACATAAAGAAAAAGCTATCAGAACAAGGTTTATGGAAGATCTGAAAGAAAACATAAGAGTACTTGTTCAGACTTAACGCCTGAACAAATATTACGCAAAAATACCATGCATCGCGAGAATTTAAAGAGTGAATATATTATTGAGAAGTCGTGGAATTTGTTTTTATTTGATTTCACAAGATAATATCATTAAAATGTCCACAATATTGAAAGGCGACGATGAATTTTATGGCTACCGTGTAGTTGGTATGCCCAAAGACGGATCATGTCTCATCCATTCAAGTTAAAAGCGATTCCGCACTCCGAGATAAAATTGATAGCTTAAGATTCCTTGGATTATTCAAAAAGTTTGATAAAGAAAGCCTGGGCGTGTTTAAATAAATACGAAGATAATACGTCTGTAGGGTTACATTACCGCATGGTAAGCAGAAAGTCATACTGTGGAGCGGACAGCGCTCGCTAGCCAGTCATCGTTCGCTCGCTCTCATATCCAGACATATACTATACTTTACTTTATATTGAACTGTTTAACCTCCAAATTGTTACGTGATTATATAACCGGGAATTCGTGAACTGAAGTGTGTTGTTTCCTTTATCGCTATATAAACCTTCTGATAATAGACTCATACTATACCCCATCACTTACATTGGTGACACCCGAAAAAACAATCAGTGCGGTAACTACGTGGCGGTGACTCAACTTAACGTCGGATACGAGAACGAGTAAAGTGCCGCACATACAACAACATGACCGAAGAACAGAAGACGGATGTCATGATAATATCCGTATCATCACGAATACCGGATTTCTGGACCGATCAACCGGCTCTCTGGTTCATACAATTCGAAGCAGTAGTCGCACCGCAAAAAGCTAGTGACGAATCATGCTACCAGCTCCTGATAGCCAAATTAGGCAAACAAGTTATTCAAGAAGTAGCCGATCTTCTCGCATCTCCACCGGCAACCGGAAAATACGCAGCGCTTAAGAAACGCCTCACCGACGCCTACGAAGAATCGGAGACACGACGTGTTGAGAAGCTAATGGGTGACATGCAACTCGGTGAACAAAAACCTTCACAGTTATTTCGCCGAATGCAAACGCTCGCTGGATCGAGAATGACTCAGCAAACTCTACTAGTTTTGTGGCAAAACCATCTCCCAGCAACAGTACGCACCGTCCTAGCCGCAACCGCTTTAGTAGACGCGGAAAAACTAGCCCAAATCGCAGATAAAATCATCGAGTGCAGCAAGCCGATCGAGATCGCTTCCGTATCGCAGCAACATGGCCAACAGGACAGTCTAGCAGACGCAATAGCGAATCTGACCGTTGAAGTCGCCGAACTACGGAGAAGCAGGCAGTATACTAGGAATAACAACAGAGCTTCGCACCGATCACGTACCCGCAGTACGAACCGAAGTGATGATCAATCAACCTCACGCCAGACCGGCAAATGGAACAATCATCTGTGCTATTACCACCAACGTTTTGGGAAAAAAGCGAAGAAGTGCCGCGAACCATGTACCTGGGTCAATCAGGAAAGAAAAGTGCAGGAAAACTGAACGCTGTGCAGTCAACGACGGAACACTGCATAGGAGGTACCAACCGTCGCTTATGTATACTTGATCGCAATAGTAAACTTAGTTTTTTAATCGATACTGGAGCGAATGTTTCAGTCTTGCCGAATAATATTGTTAAACGTTCAATTATAAACACAGATAGCCAATTTACATTATTTGCCGCAAACGGTACTAAAATAAAAACTTTTGGTACACACACAATGACCTTAGACTTAAAATTAAGACGCGCATTTCGATGGACTTTCATCATAGCCAATGTTAAACAACCCATAATCGGAGCTGATTTTCTAAGCCATTATGAGTTGTTAGTAGACTTAAGTGCTAAAAGGTTAATCGATAACGTAACTAAACTTAATGTTATTGCACACATTACCGACTGTAATGATCCATCTGTCAAAACAATAGACGATAGTCACATATACCGCGATTTATTAGACTCATTTTCTAGCATAACGAGACCTGTATCTTTTAAAGAACCTCCACAGCATCCGGTCTTGCACCATATCGAGACAACCGGACCACCCATATACGCGAGGGCCAGACCATTGCCGCCCGACCGATATAAACGGGTAAGGGATGAATTTTTACTCATGCAGGAATTAGGTATATGTCGGCCGTCGATGAGCCCTTGGGCAAGCCCGCTTCACGTCGTGCCCAAGAAAAACGGCGACATACGCCCGTGCGGTGATTACCGGCAGCTCAACGCCATCACCAAACCGGACCGATATCCAATCCCACGAATGGACGACTTCACGTACTTCTTAGCAGGTAAAAAAATATTTTTCCGCAACGATGTTAACAAATCGTACCATTTCATTCCCGTTAATCCCAGCGATATCGAAAAAACTGCGATAATCACGCCTTTCGGATTATTTGAGTTCACTAGGATGACCTTCGGGCTAAGGAATGCAGCGCAAACCTTTCAAAGGTTCATGCATCACACAGTCTTACAGGGTCTAGACTTCTTATTCTCATTCGTTGATGACGTCATTATAGCCAGCGACAGCAGCAAGCAACACCGCGACCATTTACGGCTAATCTCGAACAACTCGATAAGTACGGCCTAACTATTAATTTGTCTAAATGTTGTTTTGGGGCTGCTGAGTTAGATTTTGTGGGTTATCGAGTATCAGCCAACGGAATACGACCTATGGACGACCGGGTCGAGGCCATCTCTACGTTTCCAAAACCAAAAACGGTTAACGAACTACGTCGATTCCTAGGTATGGTAAACTTCTATAGAAAACATATACCACACGCAGTTAAATGCCAAAGTATTTTATCATCGTATTTACACAACGCAAAAAAGAACGACAATACACCTATTGTATGGTCGCCAGACGCTGAGACAGCATTCTCAGAATGTAAGTTACAATTGGCAAATGCGGTCACGTTATCGTACCCGTGTATGAACGCGACACTTGCGCTCATGACCGACGCATCAAGTACCTGCGTGGGAGGAGCTCTACAACAGCTTGACAATGGCATGTGGAAACCTCTCGGGTATTTCTCTAAGCGTTTATCCGAAACACAACAACGGTACAGCACTTACGACCGCGAACTTCTTGCGATATACATGGCAATAAAATACTTTCGCAAACTTTTTGAAGGCAGACCATTAACTATATATACAGACCATCGTCCACTAGTACATGCTTTTACAAAAATTGGTACAAACTCTGAGACGCCGCGAAGAACGCGACAGTTAATATTCATTAGCGAGTTCACAACAGAAATTCGACACATCAGCGGAGACCAAAACGTCGTAGCCGACACGTTATCACGTGTCGCGACTATTTCCTGTCCCTCGAGCATCAACAAACACCCACTAAGGTAGTGTTTTCATAGTTGTACATACATACATATACATACATATTCTCACGCCGTTAGTTCCCATTGGGGTAGGCAGAGACTATCGATCGCCACTTTGTACGATCCTGGCAAACCTCTCTGGCTTCGTTTACATCCATCAATCTTTTCATACATGCTCTTTTATTCTTCATACTGCGGACACCTGCCTTTTTGAGCACATGTTCTATTTGATCCAAATGTGTCCTCCGAGGTCGTCCTCTACTAACATTACCTTCCACATTGGCTCTATATATCTCTTTCACCAATTTACTGTCATCCATCCTCTCTATGTGCCCAAACCATCTCAACATTCCTTTTTCTATCTTTCTTACAATATCATCTTTTACACCACACCTTTCACGAATCACATCATTCCTCACACGATCACATAACCTTACATTACACACTTTTCTGAGGGATCTCATTTCTACTGCATTCACTCTACTTTCATGCTTCTTCTGCCACACCCAACATTCACTGCCATACATAAGCGTAGGAACGAGGACAGCATCATGCACAGCCATTCGGGCCTTTTCAGACACCGACTGACTAGACATTAGACTATCCAGTGCTCCATTTACCGCATTACCCTTTTTCACTCTTCTCTCGATATCTTCATCACACTTTCCATCCCTAGTAAACAAACTTCCCAAATATACAAACTCTTTCACTTGTTCCACTTTCTTACCATTAATCTCAATCACGCATTCGGTCATATTCACCTCTCTCTCAAAAACCATAGTTTTTGTTTTATCCACATTCACCCTCATTCCCTTTTTCTCAAAAGACGCACATGCAATATTCATCATCTCTTGCAGCTCTTCCACCGATGATGCAAGTAGCACTTGATCGTCGGCATATAAGAGGCATTTAATGATGAATCCACCCATTCTCAATCCATAATCACTTTCACGCAACTCTGTTAAACAGTCATCCATGAACAAATTGAAGAGCCACGGGGAAGCTACACAACCCTGTTCATAGTTGTAAGTTTTCAGTTTACATCTTCCCAATACCACGTTATTAAAATCTTGTTAGCTAAAATCTTGTTTTGACAGAAGGATATCTATTTAAGTAAATAATAAAACACAATGTTATAAATATTTAATTTAATAAATTTAATTTGAATTATACATGTAATACCTACAAGCTAATTAGTTCTAAGTTGGAATATTGACTATTACTCATATTATAAACTTAAATACAACTCAAGTGACTTTTCAAACAATAAAATCTAAGAGTAAATGTTATAACTTATGTTTCATTGTAACTATTCATTATGTTATGATCTTGTAAAGACTGTTACGCTATCAAACTGTCGAATAGCACATTCCAACTTGCTATTGTAACACAGTGACTCATAGTCGCGTCGAATATTTGTAATCACAACTCCGTTTTACCTCTTTCGTTTTCGTTCGTTAAAATTTGGTTTGTATAATTTTAAATTTAGCCAAATTTTAGGAGGGGTGTGATGTAGGGTTACATTACCGCATGGTAAGCAGAAAGTCATACTGTGGAGCGGACAGCGCTCGCTAGCCAGTCATCGTTCGCTCGCTCTCATATCCAGACATATACTTTACTTTACTTTATATTGAACTGTTTAACCTCCAAATTGTTACGTGATAATATAACCGGGAATTCGTGAACTGAAGTGTGTTGTTTCCTTTATCGCTATATAAACCTTCTGATAATAGACTCATACTATACCCCATCACTTACACGTCGATGACTGCTGGATAAGAAGAGACTATAATCATTAATGCCGTGTAGTGTCGGCTTAGAATAGCACTACCCCATTTCTTCCAGTGGGTGTACGTAAGAAGCGACTAACGGTATTGGGGCTATAAGGGATTTGTGGGCGATGCGGTTGGAGACCCATCACCAAAAGCCTTTATTTTACCATCTTTTCCCCACTCAACTTTCCGAAAGTGGCTGACGAATTTCTAATTTTATTTTTATTTATTTATTTATTTATTCGTTGACCACCAACAGCAAACACAACAAACATGGTACAGAACATACAATTGTTTTACAAAGCCAATGACAGGTGATCACAATTACCGCTTCAAAACAAAAGAGGAACGAAATTAAGGCGGTTGCCCGCGAAAATACAGCAAGTACATTAGAAAAATGAAAAATAATAATATTATAAATAACGTTTAAAAAATACAAGGAAAAAAGAGAAAAAAAAAATATGAACAAAACAAAAAAAAAATTCCTTAGCTCTGGCTACCCCTTCTAGGGATTTACAGCCGTGAGTATATGTATGTATGTATGTATAATCATGAAAGAGGGAGCTAAAGTAATGCTTAGGAGAAACATTGATGTTAGTTTAGGTTCAGTGAATGGGCCGATAGGCGTTATACAAAAAGTAAAATGGGACCCGGAAGACCAAACAAAGCATAAACAATTAATAATAAAATTTGGTAATAATTTGAGATTATACCTCGAGCATACATTTACAGAGAGCAATTCCCAACCTGCGTGGCGTATGCTCTAACAATTTACAAGAGCCAAGGCCTAAGCCTAGAAAGTGCCCTCATGGATATTGGAACCTCTATATTCTCTTGTGGCCAAACCTTCGTGGCGCTTTCAAGAGTAACCAATCTTCATGGGGTGCACCTTATAAATATTTCCTTCAATAGTATAAAGGCTCAAGTATCAGCGATTACCGAATACAACCGGCTTTTCAGAAATTAAACCGTCCAAACCATCTAGAAGAATAAATATTGAACGAGAATGGGCAATACGAAAAACTGTTGCTACTGTACAAGAAACAGAACCGGAAAAAAAAGAAAAGAAAGATTATTTATTATAAAAAAAACTACTTATAAAAAGAAAAAACTGCCTAATAAGATAATGTAACCATTGAATCAGTCTACGTCCTGTCAAAAAGAAGTGAAATCCCACCAAAAACATTCTGTATAAAACTAGCCAAGTCTCGATAGAGCTGCTTGTTTATCTCTTAAAAGTAATGAAATCTCTAAAATAAGTGGAGCCAAGTCTAAGGTTCCTTACTGCAATTTATATTATTATTATTTTACAATTTATATTTTTTATATTTTATTTATATATTTATTATTATAGTTATTTTTACGTGACTTGGCCGTTGACTTGTAATAAGTAGATTATGATTAAAGTTTAAGGGAAACATGAAACAATCACCACAGTTCTTACAACTAAAAATAAAGATAGATTAGAATCACAAAAAAAGTTAAGTGGACTCTACATAATCGGCATAAGAACTTTAGAAGATTTAAATAAATCTGCAAATAACTTAGTAAATAAACTTGTACATACTAAGACTACAGAATATTTTTGGTGGGATTAATATATACTTTTATAAACATATATACTCTCATAAAAATCCAGCAATAACAAAAAAAACCTAACAGTGAATTTTCGATGAAAAATTGCGTGTCGGGGGCTCAATAGCTTCATACATCGGCGTCGCGTGATCATGTTATAATATTTAAAGAGTTCACAAGTTTGTTAAATTTCAGCGATAATTTACGATACAAAACACTGCTTGTAAAAGAACCCTATTACTTTTAGATTAGAGTACATTTTTCAGCGACAGCGCTCACCCCGTAGTTTTAGTACCGCGAATAGAGTGTGCGATGATTTGATTACTAGAAGATGGAGATTCAAAACCTACCTACAAGTTAAAAGTTACCGACTTATTTCTAAATTTGATTTTTAAAATAGTTATATAGTGAATTATGTGTAAATCTTTTAATAAAGTGCTTAATTGATATGCGTTTTCCGACTAAAAATTGTTTTCCAAGTGCAAAAACCATTGTGACGAAATAATCTTCCGTTAGTCAAAGTGTAACTTCAGACTGGATAAAATGGATTAAAAACTAAAAGTGACTAAATTGAGTGGATACAGTGTTGAGTGTTGTGTTGAGGAACAGTAATAAAGTGTCATTATATCAAGCTAATTCTTCGAAATAGTAAAACCAATAGGATATGAAAGACATTTGAAAAAGGCGTTAACCGCTTATTTAACATAATATTCAAATTTTAGTTCATGAAATCGCCACAAGAGGGAATTAGTGTCTAAAATATATTAGTTCTGCTACTTGATAAAAGAGGGCACTAATTGGCTTAACATAGCACCTGTTAAAATGAATTCATTAAATGACATAATCTGCTGCAAATGTAAAAAGCAAACAACACGAAAAAATGTAATAAGATGTATGAATTGTAAAAATTGTTACGACCTTGACTGCGCACAAGTGACGATTAAGCGTTATTGCTTAATGACAAAAGATCATAAAGAGAAATGGAAATGTGATATTTGCATAACAAAAAACACAATGTTATCTATAAGTCCCAAACCATCTACATCAAATATCACAACTTTTAAACAAAAACCAGCCATGCAAACTTTACTGCCAGAGATCGCTTCGTCTGATTCAAGTCTATCAGGCCACTATGATTCTGTGACCTCTATGTTGGATACATCATCTCAAAGTCAACTAGAAAATACAGATACAAACTCTTCAATAATAACAGAATTGAAACAAACCGTAACCGATTATCAGAAGAAGCTGAATCTAGCTCATGAAAAAATCACTTCTTTAAAATTAGAAATAGTGCAACTAAAATCGGAATTGGAAGCGAAAAAAACGAGTAAGTCACCACATAATAAGTCGATAGTACTACCTACAGCAACGCCGAAGCCAAGGAAACAAAGAAAGAATAGCATTGAGACCCCGTCACTATCACCCATCTTGATAAGAAATACTAGACATAATTTAATGAAAACCCCCATAAGTCTGAATTTGGAAAATATACCACAAAAGACTTTAGAAATTAATGATGGAAAGCCAGGAACGAACGTTAAAAATTGTACAGAGGTAATTCCAGTAAAAAATAATCAAATTTCCCCTAAAAATGGGAAACCAAAAATTTATATACTGGGAGACCAAATGGTAAAGGGTTTAGCTGTCAAATTAATAGAGTCAAGAAAAAATAGCTGGAATGATATATACTCAGTATCCTGTACAACGAAACCAAATGCAACATCTTCAGATATTTTAAAAAATTAATAAATATCGTCTTTGCTGAGTTTCAGCTCGAAACTCAGCAAAGACGATATTATTATAATCGGTGTGGGATCCAACGAGAAGAAACCCTTCGAGTTATTTGCAAAGCTAAGTAGTACTCTCTATTGTTTAAGAAATCATACAGTTTTTATTTTAAGCGTAGTTTCGAATGAGTATATTAACCCGGCCATGTTTAATCACCATATTATGACATTATTAAAAGAGTACAAAAATTGTAAATATATTGACGTAAATAATTATTCCAATGAACATAAAAAAATAGATAACTTCTTATTGTTTAAGCTTAACGTAGAAATTGATAATATAAATTATGAGAAAAGGTATTTGAACAACTTAGGAAATATAATAAAACAAAGAGCAATAACACCAACATTAAATGGAAATAGAAAGAGTAGCAGAGGTACTATTCCTTTCTACTTTTCTATAAAAAGTAATCCTATTGTACAAAATAAGCCAAACATTAAATCACAGGAAAAGTTTCCAAACAAGAAAGGAACCATACCTTTTTATTTTAGTGTTAAACCAACCACTTTTTTAGACAAAATTGTAGCAGCTATCTAAAACAGCCAGATTACCTAGAAATAATGCATCAAAACATAGCAGGATTTCTTTCAAAAAAAGACATTTTAGAAGTAACACTATCTGAGATGGAGATCGAATTGGACATTATATGCCTCACCGAGACATTTGTAAGGAAAGGTAGCGAGACTCTACTCTTTTTGAAAAAATATATTTGTGCAGGGTTATTTTGTCGAAATAAGAATAGGGGTGGCTCTTGTATTTTGTCGCTGAAACACATTAATACAAAGGAATTGACAATATGCAATTTAGTTAGTCAAGATTATGTGTTTGAGTGTTGCGGAATAGAGTTAACGGACTATAATCATATTATTATTTGCATTTATAGAACGCCAACTGCCGATTTAAACATTTTCTTTGATAAATTTGAATTCTTGTTATTTAAGATTCGTAGTTTAATTAATAAAAAAAAGGTTATTATAACAGGAGACTTAAATATTGATACTTTAAAAGACACGAAATGGTCGAAAGAGCTATTAAGCATGACTGAGAGGTACAATTTAGTTGTACATACTAATAAACCCACCCGTCGAAACGCGTGCATTGATCATATGATAAGTAACATCACGGGAGCAAAAATACAAATTAAAGAGTTAGGATTATCTGATCATGAAACTGCCCAGTTTTTAAGTGTTCCTATAGGTCACAAATATGTAAAAGTTAGGCATTGGTATATCACAAAAAAAGACTACAACAAAGATAACATACAGAAGTTCAAGGACTGTTTAAATAATTTACCTTGGAATGACATATGCAAACAAAATGACATTGACATTGCCTTCAAAGAGTTTCACGATACTTTGCTATTATTTTATAATCTTTGTTTTCCGACAATTAAAGTAAAGATACAAAATAAAAATCATAAAATGCGATGGATTACAAAGGGAATAAAGAATTCATGTAGGAAAAAAAGGAATCTTAGGCTACAATATTATAAAAATGGGAATCGTGAAAATAAAGTAAACTACAGAATATATAACAGCCTCTTAAAAAAAAATATCGCTTTTTCACAAAAAAAGTACAGTCAAAAATTTATTGAATCTGCTCAAAATAAATGCAAAGCTTCTTGGAGTAATATACAAAACAAAAAAACGTGCCTGTCGCCTCCAAAAGGAATCAAACAATTAAATGTAAATGGGAAAATTATAAACGAACCAAAAGAAATAGCCTCAGAATTCAATAAATATTTTATTCAACCAGTTTTGGGAATTTCTAGCACGAACGGTGGCTGTACAATGGCTAGTCGACTAGAATCTCAACTCACAACTATTTTTCTAAAACCGTGCGATGTCTGCGAAGTGAAAAAATGCATACGAGGATTAAAAAATACAAACGCGACAGGGTATGACGAGATAAATACTAGGATAATAAAGGAATGCTCGGAATGTTTATCAATTATTATTGAAAATTTAGCGAACAGATGTTTCCAAAAAGGAGTATTTCCTAGTTGTTTGAAACTGTCGGTTGTTAAACCACTATTCAAAAAAGACAATAGGGAGGATATAAGTAAATACAGACCTATAACGTTAGTTTCTATTTTGTCGAAAATAGTTAAAAAGTTAATATATAATAGATTGTATGCATTTTTTATAAAATATAGTATTTTAAGACCGGAGCAACATGCTTTTCAGAGAGGAAAGAATACAACATCGGCCTGTGTTCAGTTACTAATAAATAAAGAATAAATAAAGGAAAGAAAAATTTCGACACAGGCGGGAAACGAACCCGCGACCTCGGGTATACGCCCCGACGCTCTGCCAACTGAGCCACCGTGTCAATTGGCTGCCAGTGCGAAATTCTTCCATCCTTTATTTCTTTTACACGTTTAAGTAGTGTTTGCGTTTCCTACCTCCGAATTTTAACTAATTCGGAAGGCCACTTGTCTACCTTTTCAGATAGAATGCAAATGTTGAAAACGCCTAACTATTACATAATTTATATTTTTTTGTTCATGAAAACCTCATGTGGGGATTATTACTAATAAATAAAGAATAAATAAAGGAAAGAAAAATTTCGACACAGGCGGGAAACGAACCCGCGACCTCGGGTATACGCCCCGACGCTCTGCCAACTGAGCCACCGTGTCAATTGGCTGCCAGTGCGAAATTCTTCCATCCTTTATTTCTTTTACACGTTTAAGTAGTGTTTGCGTTTCCTACCTCCGAATTTTAACTAATTCGGAAGGCCACTTGTCTACCTTTTCAGATAGAATGCAAATGTTGAAAACGCCTAACTATTACATAATTTATATTTTTTTGTTCATGAAAACCTCATGTGGGGATTATTACTAATAAATAAAGAATAAATAAAGGAAAGAAAAATTTCCGCCTGTGTCGAAATTTTTCTTTCCTTTATTTATTCTTTATTTATTAGTAATAATCCCCACATGAGGTTTTCATGAACAAAAAAAAATATAAACTGTGTTCAGTTAGTTGATATTGTAAGTAGAAATGTTGACGAGAAGATTCCAACTATAGCTATATTCTTCGACATGAAAAAGGCATTTGAAAATGTGGCACATAATATATTGCTATATAAGTGTGACAAATATGGTATACGCGGCCCAGCATCGGAATTAATTAAATCCTTCTTAGAAAACAGGTGTCAATACGTTGAGATCTTACAGAGCAATGAATATTCGGAAATAATTTCATATAAATCTGAAGTTGAAAAAAACCCTGTAGGTTTGCCTCAGGGAAGTGTCTTGGCTCCTTTACTTTTTCTTTTATATATTAATGACCTCCCGAATGTGACCAAGCACTCATGCACTTTGTTTTGCTGATGACATCTCTGTAGTTATAAGTTTTAAAAATGACATTAATTTTCAAATTGACATAGATAACACCTTAACTTTAATTATTCAATGGATGACCGCAAATAATCTTAGTTTTAATATAGACAAGACATGTTATATGCAATTTTACAATAGAGTTAAGCCCGGGACTTTAATAAATATAAAATATAGAGAACAATCTGTAAAAGAAGTAAATTGTATTAATTTTTTAGGTATCCAACTAGATTGTCAAATGAATTGGAAACACCATGTTGATAAAGTATTTGGAAAAATAAACAAATTTGTATATGTCCTATATAGACTTGCCACAACCGTCAATCGGCAAACGGCAATACTTGCTTATCATGGTTATGTGGAATCGGCGTTAAGGTATGGCATAGTTTTGTGGGGTCACTCGACAGATGTCCAAACTTTGTTCATTCTACAGAAAAGGTGTATAAGAACTATTATTGGACTGGAACCTCGTGAGTCATGTAGGTCTTATTTTGTAGAACTGAAACTATTAACACTTGCAAGTATCTACATTTATGAAATTTGTGTTTTTGTAAAACAAAATTCATTGTTATTTGAAAAGATGTACAACGAAGGTAGCAGGCTCCATAACAAGTTTCCAAATAACATAAAAATCCCAGCGTCATCGACGGCCCTACGAGGGAAATCTTGCAGTGTAATGATGCCACACATTTTTAACAACATTCCTGAATGTATAAAAGGTAAGCCAATTACTGTTTTTATAATTTAAACGAATTTTATAGTTATAATAATAATGGCTGACATATTAAATAAAATAGGATATGTGACATTCCTGACATTTAAAACGTTAAGCGCTCAGATTGGTTGTTATTATTTAATTAGGATTAAGTGACATTTAAATTAATTTTAATTATTATTATTTTAATTAGGATTAAGTGACATATTAATTAATTTTCATTATAGACTGCTCATGACGTATTATTATTGTTAATTTAAAATATTTGTAATTTAAAAACATAATTGTGATTTAATTGTGTCAAAATAATTTGCATACCTACAAAGGTTAGACATGTGAAACTAAATTATTAAGTTGTATCATCAAATGTATCATGTTCTATATAGCAAATAAATGAATTTGAATTTGAATTTGAATTTGAGAAAGTTTATTATTACGGTACGTGCAAATATACTTTCTGCTGATAAAAGTATGCAAGAAATTAAGTAATACTTAAATTTTAGCTTAAGCAGGTAGACATGAAATTTGTATCCGCGTCCTTTATTCTATAAGGATAAAGATCCATGCGTTAGAAATATCAACAAAAACATATACTCACGCAATTAGTTCCCATTAGGGTAGGTAGAGACTATCGATCACCACTTCATACGATCCTGGCAAACCACTCTAGCTTCGGTTTCATCCATCAATCTTGTCATACATGCTCCTTTCAGTTTTGTGTTAATATCTGATTCTTATGTTGAAATACTGGACATAGTTATACTCTAAGATTTCTATACTAACCGGGTTGAGTACTGTATGAGGGTAGCGCTCATTGACGGTGGTAGTGTCCAAGTTGTTGCTATATTGGGAGTTTCATTACGTGATCGAATCCGTGTCTAGGCGATCCACAGAATAACGGGGATAATAGGTAAGGCCCGACAAGTTGCGAAATTGAAATGATAATAGGTAGGAAAAATAAAAATAGTAGAGTAGAGTAGCAGCCACCAACGTAGATAGGCCCACAGGAGCCATTGACGACTTTTCTTAATCCAATAAGTTTAGTAACGGTAGGTATTGTGAAAATATTTTTATATACATACCACAGCATCAGAATCGAAAAAAATTCTTAGTAAATTTTGGAAGTTTTGAAAGAAAATTGTAGCAAAATAATGAATTTAAAGGAAAGTTGGTGCCGTCGCCCAAAAATTATTTGATAAGCCCCAAAACCCGAAATTGACACGACTCCTGTTGTAGGACAAAATGTGTTAGGGCTATTTAAAGCCGACACCACACAGTTTTGAAACTCTATAGATATAGACTACAACTTTATATTCGCCGTCGCTCACATTCAGTAAATTGAAAGTTGAAATCGTGTAGCATTTCAGAAAGTAAATAAAATTTTAATCCCCATTTTGATCGGGCGCGGTGCGGCTGTCACCGAAAATAGATGAGAATTAGCAGCGATTTCACTGATGAAAAAGGGGCTTTCCGGTTGATTTGTAAAGCGTTAATACCCCTTGATAAGATTGGCTGCGGAGTCAGATCCATGACTTACATGCCGATGTTATTTAGATAAGTAGTGGCGACGCTTACTACAGTTGACGATGGAGGTGACGTTAATAAATTATTGGATTGTTTGTTATCTGCGTACAAGTAAAACTGAGCGTCGTGCGTGCTTCAGCCTCACCGTGGCTCGGCCTTGCCGCGAAAGAAAGCAAACTTACAGACCGAGGCTGCCTCGCGCGGCACGTGTTCCGCGGCAAACGTCCGAGGCTGCCTCGCGAGGCGGCTCGCTCAGTCAGTACGCACCTAATAAAGAACGTTTAATTTCATTATTACACATCTCACAAAGTAAGAGAATAAAACAGCAGTCAAGGTCAGTATTCGTGGTTTGAATTTTTAATTTTAATTAACATGTGTTTAGCCCTAAAATAATAAGCAAGTATCCACTGAGCTCCACTGTGGCAATAAGTAAACAGAGAGCGAGGTCCTCTGCTAATTATCAACGCTCCATATTTGATGCAAATAAAATGAAGTAGTAGCGCCAATTGTCAGAAACACAAACACATAACGACGTGATAGCTCAATGGGTAGAACACCGGTTAACGTGCAAGCAACTAGTGTTCAAATACCTGGTCGGGCTTACACCAATTTGTCTTTTCTAAAAGACAAATGTGTGGTTAATTTATCATGGTTGTTAACGGTGAGGGAAAACATTGTGAGGAAACCCACATGACTGAGTCGTACATAGTCATGTGACAGTGTATTCGTACAAAACGGCCTGCCGCCTATCACGTGAGTACACTGTCCATGCAAAACGTGGGTACTCTGAACACCAGGTGACAAAGTCACGTGATGTTCAGAAGTATTAGTACTTCTGCCAACCTCTTCGGAAATATTCAGCATGAACGTTTATGTTATGTTTATGTTATGTTACAAACACATTAACAAGCGCCAAGTTAATTGATCCGCTGATATTTGGACGCGACGCGACTACTT
>CAUYWD010000122.1:0-16424 GCA_963576735.1 Bedellia somnulentella | reverse complement strand
CAAAGCGGGATACTGTGATACCATCATTTGATAGCTTATGTTATAAGCTTTACAATGAATGTAACCACAAAGTGTTACGGGTCTTGGTTCAGGAGAAGTGAGGATTTTTCTGGAGCGGCCGCCATATTTCTTACAGTTGTATACGCTGTCATCTTCTCCGTCGAATATTCTTTACTCTGACGGCAAAGCGGGATACTGTAATACCATCATTTGATAGTTTATGTAATGAGCTTTACAACGAATGTAACCACAAAGTGTTACGGGACTTGGTTTAGGAGAGGTGAGGATTTTTCTGGAGCGGCCGCCATATTTCTTATAGTTATATACGCTGTCATCTTCTCCGTCGAATATTTTTTACTCTGACGGCAAAACGGGATACTGTTATACCATAATTTGATAGCGTATGTAATAAGCTTCACAAAGAATGTAATCACAAAGTGTTACGGGTCTTGGTTTAGGAGAGGTGACGATTTTTCTGGAGCGGCCGCTATATTTCTTATACTTGTATACACTGTCATCTTCTCCGTCGAATATTCTTTACCCTGACGGCAAAGCGGGATACTGTTATACCATCATTTGATAGCCTTTGTAATAAGCTTTACAATGAATGTAACCACAAAGTGTTACGGGTCTTGGTTTAGGAGAAGTGACGATTTTTCTGGAGCGGCCGCTATATTTCTTATACTTGTATACACTGTCATCTTCTCCGTCGAATATTCTTTACTCTGACGGCAAAGCGGGATACTGTGATACCATCATTTGATAGCTTATGTAATAAGCTTTAAAATGAATGTAACCACAAAGTGTTACGGGACTTGGTTTAGGAGAGGTGAGGATTTTTCTGGAGCGGCCGCCATATTTCTTACAGTAGTATACGCTGTCATCTTCTCCGTCGAATATTCTTTACTCTGACGGCAAAACGGGAAACTGTGATACCATCATTTGATAGCTTATGTAATAAGCTTTAAAATGAATGTAACCACAAAGTGTTACGGGACTTGGTTTAGGAGAGGTGACGATTTTTCTGGAGCGGCCGCTATATTTCTTATACTTGTATACGCTGTCATCTTCTCCGTCGAATATTCCTTTCTCTGACGGCAAAGCGGGATGTTGTGATACAATCATTTGATAGCTTATGTAATAAGCTTTAAAATGAATGTAACCACAAAGTGTTACGGGTCTTGGTTTAAGAGTGGTGATCAATTTTCTGGAGCGGCCGCCATATTTCTTACAGTAGTATACGCTGTCATCTTCTCCGTCGAATATTCTTTACTCTGACGGCAAAGCGGGATACTGTGATACCATCATTTGATAGCTTATGTTATAAGCTTTACAATGAATGTAACCACAAAGTGTTACGGGTCTTGGTTCAGGGGAAGTGAGGATTTTTCAGGAGCGGCCGCCACATTTCTTACAGTAGTATACGCTGTCATCTTCTCCGTCGAATATTCTTTACTCTGACGGCAAAACGGGAAACTATGATACCATCATTTGATAGCTTATGTAATAAGCTTTAAAATGAATGTAACCACAAAGTGTTACGGGACTTGGTTTAGGAGAAGTGACGATTTTTCTGGAGCGGCCGCTATATTTCTTATACTTGTATACGCTGTCATCTTCTCCGTCGAATATTCTTTACTCTGACGGCAAAGCGGGATACTGTGATCCAATTATTTGATAGCTTATGTAATAAGCTTTAAAATGAATGTAACCACAAAGTGTTACGGGTCTTGGTTTAAGAGTGGTGATCAATTTTCTGGAGCGGCCGCCATATTTCTTACAGTAGTATACGCTGTCATCTTCTCCGTCGAATATTCTTTACTCTGACGGCAAAGCGGGATACTGTGATACCATCATTTGATAGCTTATGTTATAAGCTTTACAATGAATGTAACCACAAAGTGTTACGGGTCTTGGTTTAGGAGAAGTGAGGATTTTTCTGGAGCGGCCGCCGTATTTCTTACAGTAGTATACGCTGTCATCTTCTCCGTCGAATATTCCTTACTCTGACGGCAAAGCGGGATGTTGTGATACAATCATTTGATAGCTTATGTAATAAGCTTTAAAATGAATGTAACCACAAAGTGTTACGGGTCTTGGTTTAAGAGTGGTGATCAATTTTCTGGAGCGGCCGCCATATTTCTTACAGTAGTATACGCTGTCATCTTCTCCGTCGAATATTCTTTACTCTGACGGCAAAGCGGGATACTAAGATACCATCATTTGATAGCTTATGTTATAAGCTTTACAATAAATGTAACCACAAAGTGTTACGGGTCTTGGTTCAGGGGAAGTGAGGATTTTTCAGGAGCGGCCGCCATATTTCTTACAGTAGTATACGCTGTCATCTTCTCCGTCGAATATTCTTTACTCTGACGGCAAAGCGGGATACTGTGATACCATCATTTGATAGCTTATGTTATAAGCTTTACAATGAATGTAACCACAAAGTGTTACGGGTCTTGGTTCAGGAGAAGTGAGGATTTTTCTGGAGCGGCCGCCATATTTCTTACAGTTGTATACGCTGTCATCTTCTCCGTCGAATATTCTTTACTCTGACGGCAAAGCGGTATATTGTAATACCATCATTTGATAGTTTATGTAATGAGCTTCACAACGAATGTAATCACAAAGTGTTACGGGTCTTGGTTTAGGAGAGGTGAGGATTTTTCTGGAGCGGCCGCCGTATTTCTTACAGTAGTATACGCTGTCATCTTCTCCGTCGAATATTTTTTACTCTGACGGCAAAACGGGATACTGTTATACCATAATTTGATAGCGTATGTAATAAGCTTCACAAAGAATGTAATCACAAAGTGTTACGGGTCTTGGTTTAGGAGAGGTGACGATTTTTCTGGAGCGGCCGCTATATTTCTTATACTTGTATACACTGTCATCTTCTCCGTCGAATATTCTTTACTCTGACGGCAAAGCGGGATACTGTGATACCATCATTTGATAGCTTATGTAATTAGCTTTACAATGAATGTAATCACAAAGTGTTACGGGTCTTGGTTTAGGAGAGGTGACGATTTTTCTGGAGCGGCCGCTATATTTCTTATACTTGTATACGCTGTCATCTTCTCCATCGAATATTCTTTACTCTGACGGCAAAACGGGATACTGTGATACCATCATTTGCTAGCCTTTGTAATAAGCTTAACAATGAATGTAACCACAAAGTGTTACGGGTCTTGGTTTAGGAGAGGTGAGGGTTTTTCTGGAGCGGTTGCCATATTTCTTACAGTTGTATACGCTGTCATCTTCTCCGTCGAATATTCCTTACTCTGACGGCAAAGCGGGATACTGTGATACCATCATTTGATAGCTTATGTAATTAACTTTACAATGAATGTAACCACAAAGTGTTACGGGACTTGGTTTAGGAGAAATGACGATTTTTCTGGAGCGGCCGCTATATTTCTTATACTTGTATACGCTGTCATCTTCTCCGTCGAATATTCCTTACTCTGACGGCAAAGCGGGATACTGTGATACCATCATTTGATAGCTTATGTAATTAACTTTACAATGAATGTAACCACAAAGTGTTACGGGTCTTGGTTTAGGAGAAGTGAGGATTTTTCTGGAGCGGCCGCCGTATTTCTTACAGTTTTATACGCTGTCATCTTCTACGTCGAATTTTCTTTACTCTGACGGCAAAGCGGGATACTGTTATACCATAATTTGATAGCGTATGTAATAAGCTTCACAAAGAATGTAATCACAAAGTGTTACGGGTCTTGGTTTAGGAGAGGT
Source organism: Bedellia somnulentella (assembly GCA_963576735.1). NCBI lineage: Eukaryota > Metazoa > Arthropoda > Insecta > Lepidoptera > Bedelliidae > Bedellia > Bedellia somnulentella. The sequence continues at coordinate 12,665 of CAUYWD010000122.1, read as the reverse complement.
GACGATTTTTCTGGAGCGGCCGCTATATTTCTTATACTTGTATACGCTGTCATCTTCTCCGTCGAATATTCTTTACTCTGACGGCAAAGCGGGATACTGTGATACCATCATTTGATAGCTTATGTAATTAACTTTACAATGAATGTAACCACAAAGTGTTACGGGTCTTGGTTCAGGGGAAGTGAGGATTTTTCAGGAGCGGCCGCCATATTTCTTACAGTAGTATACGCTGTCATCTTCTCCGTCGAATATTCTTTACTCTGACGGCAAAGCGGGATACTGTGATACCATCATTTGATAGCTTATGTAATTAACTTTACAATGAATGTAACCACAAAGTGTTACGGGACTTGGTTTAGGAGAGGTGAGGATTTTTCTGGAGCGGCCGCCGTATTTCTTACAGTAGTATACGCTGTCATCTTCTCCGTCGAATATTCTTTACTCTGACGGCAAAGCGGTATATTGTAATACCATCATTTGATAGTTTATGTAATGAGCTTCACAACGAATGTAATCACAAAGTGTTACGGGTCTTGGTTTAGGAGAGGTGAGGATTTTTCTGGAGCGGCCGCCGTATTTCTTACAGTAGTATACGCTGTCATCTTCTCCGTCGAATATTTTTTACTCTGACGGCAAAACGGGATACTGTTATACCATAATTTGATAGCGTATGTAATAAGCTTCACAAAGAATGTAATCACAAAGTGTTACGGGTCTTGGTTTAGGAGAGGTGACGATTTTTCTGGAGCGGCCGCTATATTTCTTATACTTGTATACACTGTCATCTTCTCCGTCGAATATTCTTTACTCTGACGGCAAAGCGGGATACTGTGATACCATCATTTGATAGCTTATGTTATAAGCTTTACAATGAATGTAACCACAAAGTGTTACGGGTCTTGGTTCAGGAGAAGTGAGGATTTTTCTGGAGCGGCCGCCATATTTCTTACAGTTGTATACGCTGTCATCTTCTCCGTCGAATATTCTTTACTCTGACGGCAAAGCGGTATATTGTAATACCATCATTTGATAGTTTATGTAATGAGCTTCACAACGAATGTAATCACAAAGTGTTACGGGTCTTGGTTTAGGAGAGGTGAGGATTTTTCTGGAGCGGCCGCCGTATTTCTTACAGTAGTATACGCTGTCATCTTCTCCGTCGAATATTTTTTACTCTGACGGCAAAACGGGATACTGTTATACCATAATTTGATAGCGTATGTAATAAGCTTCACAAAGAATGTAATCACAAAGTGTTACGGGTCTTGGTTTAGGAGAGGTGACGATTTTTCTGGAGCGGCCGCTATATTTCTTATACTTGTATACACTGTCATCTTCTCCGTCGAATATTCTTTACTCTGACGGCAAAGCGGGATACTGTGATACCATCATTTGATAGCTTATGTAATTAGCTTTACAATGAATGTAATCACAAAGTGTTACGGGTCTTGGTTTAGGAGAGGTGACGATTTTTCTGGAGCGGCCGCTATATTTCTTATACTTGTATACGCTGTCATCTTCTCCATCGAATATTCTTTACTCTGACGGCAAAACGGGATACTGTGATACCATCATTTGCTAGCCTTTGTAATAAGCTTAACAATGAATGTAACCACAAAGTGTTACGGGTCTTGGTTTAGGAGAGGTGAGGGTTTTTCTGGAGCGGTTGCCATATTTCTTACAGTTGTATACGCTGTCATCTTCTCCGTCGAATATTCCTTACTCTGACGGCAAAGCGGGATACTGTGATACCATCATTTGATAGCTTATGTAATTAACTTTACAATGAATGTAACCACAAAGTGTTACGGGACTTGGTTTAGGAGAAATGACGATTTTTCTGGAGCGGCCGCTATATTTCTTATACTTGTATACGCTGTCATCTTCTCCGTCGAATATTCCTTACTCTGACGGCAAAGCGGGATACTGTGATACCATCATTTGATAGCTTATGTAATTAACTTTACAATGAATGTAACCACAAAGTGTTACGGGTCTTGGTTTAGGAGAAGTGAGGATTTTTCTGGAGCGGCCGCCGTATTTCTTACAGTTTTATACGCTGTCATCTTCTACGTCGAATTTTCTTTACTCTGACGGCAAAGCGGGATACTGTTATACCATAATTTGATAGCGTATGTAATAAGCTTCACAAAGAATGTAATCACAAAGTGTTACGGGTCTTGGTTTAGGAGAGGTGACGATTTTTCTGGAGCGGCCGCTATATTTCTTATACTTGTATACACTGTCATCTTCTCCGTCGAATATTCTTTACTCTGACGGCAAAGCGGGATACTGTGATACCATCATTTGATAGCTTATGTAATTAACTTTACAATGAATGTAACCACAAAGTGTTACGGGTCTTGGTTCAGGGGAAGTGAGGATTTTTCAGGAGCGGCCGCCATATTTCTTACAGTAGTATACGCTGTCATCTTCTCCGTCGAATATTCTTTACTCTGACGGCAAAGCGGGATACTGTGATACCATCATTTGATAGCTTATGTTATAAGCTTTACAATGAATGTAACCACAAAGTGTTACGGGTCTTGGTTCAGGAGAAGTGAGGATTTTTCTGGAGCGGCCGCCATATTTCTTACAGTTGTATACGCTGTCATCTTCTCCGTCGAATATTCTTTACTCTGACGGCAAAGCGGTATATTGTAATACCATCATTTGATAGTTTATGTAATGAGCTTCACAACGAATGTAATCACAAAGTGTTACGGGTCTTGGTTTAGGAGAGGTGAGGATTTTTCTGGAGCGGCCGCCGTATTTCTTACAGTAGTATACGCTGTCATCTTCTCCGTCGAATATTTTTTACTCTGACGGCAAAACGGGATACTGTTATACCATAATTTGATAGCGTATGTAATAAGCTTCACAAAGAATGTAATCACAAAGTGTTACGGGTCTTGGTTTAGGAGAGGTGACGATTTTTCTGGAGCGGCCGCTATATTTCTTATACTTGTATACACTGTCATCTTCTCCGTCGAATATTCTTTACTCTGACGGCAAAGCGGGATACTGTGATACCATCATTTGATAGCTTATGTAATTAGCTTTACAATGAATGTAATCACAAAGTGTTACGGGTCTTGGTTTAGGAGAGGTGAGGGTTTTTCTGGAGCGGTTGCCATATTTCTTACAGTTGTATACGCTGTCATCTTCTCCGTCGAATATTCTTTACTCTGACGGCAAAACGGGATACTGTGATACCATCATTTGATAGCTTATTGTAGGGTCAACTTCAGGGAGTGTGGAGGTTTTGAAATAAAACCCAAAATAGCGGTACACTTCGTATAATTTCATCTTTCACAACCACTTGCCGATACAACGGACTACTGACAATTGCCCCCGCAAAAACAGAGATCGTATATTTATACCTTACCTAACCTTAAGTCAGTTGACTGTCAGTTGATTTAAATCAACTGACAGTCTCATTAATAATACTCCACTCAAATCTACATAATCATTATCACAACTCATTTATAAATAAATAATAACATTTTAGAAATGAGTATTTACCAAAATTATGGATTTAATTACAATCATTATTTTAATCAGCGTGAGCTGTTTTGAAGTAAAGTCAAACTAGTATCTCATTATTCATACACGACACCACTAATACTTATTAAATAGGTAAACAATATGATTACACAATAAAACTATACAGTTTATCAATTATAAATAGTATAAATTATACAGTATAATAGCCAATCATAGCACACTCATTATTATAAGCTTACAGCTCGGCCTTCCTGTTATAAGCGAGTCCCTTCGCTTTTGGAAATATTTTTAAAGAATTAATAAAACTTTATTATATTATATTTTTTTTTATACATAGGTAAGTTCTTGAAATAACTTGTAAATCCTGGTAACAAGTGATTCAAAATTAACAGGTCCTAATGTGTTAATCCGTACTAATGTTTCATAATTGCGATTACATTAACTTTTTATACATATATATGCACACACATATCATACACATAGTTTTACAGACATTTACATACTATTTACACATTCAATATACATATATATTTTTATTTACATATTCTACACATTACACACTAACAATGTATTTTTTTATTTTTTATTTATACGAATTGTAACATTAAGCACATAAATATAGAATAGAATAGAACTCATAATGGTACTCATCACGTACCTCCTCCTCACAGTCCATATATGTCCCCACCAAGGGGCTCCAGCCCACCCTACATAGGGCGATCTGGCCACAGTCCACCACGCCGGCCAATTGCGGGCTGGCAGACCAACGACCACCACCGCAACAGTAGCCGGGAGCGACGGCCCAACGTGCCCTCGGAAGCACGGAATCATCTTAATTCTCGGATAGTCAGGTGATTCAAGCCTGCAATATCCCTCCAAACTCGGTCAAATCTTACAAATCAAATTTGTGATCACCCCCCCGGGGATCGAACTCGAGACCTCCACACCCGAAACCAAGCGCTCAACCGCGAGGCCATGGAGGCAGTCATCACAGTTAAAACATTTTACAAAGATTACACTGCTAAACAGAAGCACAATTGGTGGCTTAAAACTATCTCTTCCAGACAACTCTTCAATGGAGAGATCAATACGTTAGTAAAAAGAATAGGCAGATTCACAACTCACATACTCGTGAGGTTATAACTTAATTATTAATTATTTGTTTATATATTATATCGTACTTATGTGATTTTCTTATATATATTTTTTTATTTATTCACTATTTAAATCGCTTAGATCATTACTGCCTTCTAGGTATGACTGTCATTAGGGAGTGCTTTTAAGACGCGGTACGAGCCTTAATGTCACAATCAGAACTACTATGGTGGTTGCTATGGAAATATATTATACTGTATGGGACCCCATGTATCAAGTTTATATAAAAATGCTTCAACAAAATCGAAATAAGTGTATTAAACACCTCACTATAGATTTCCATATTTAGACAACCTTCCTAACTTCATCATCATCATCATCATCATCATCAGCCACTGGACGTTCTAACTTTAAAACCCTTAAGATGTACAAAGGACACTAGGGATCAACTAATTTTATTGAAAACCATCCATAAAAAGGACTTGTAATCAAGGTTAAACTTCAGCTGTTCGTCCTACAATACTAGAATCCGATTCACATTCCGCACCCCATTTTCCGAATATGACATTTTTTCTTTTTTTATTGAGCATTTATTCATTTTAAATACTTTTGTAAACAGTTGGACTTTGTTGAATCAGCCGATCAACCTTTAATGTTCGAGTCCTAAAACTTTCTCATGATATAATTATTTAGATTATGAATTTATTTATTTTAAAGTATGTATTTTAAGTACTTTTATCCATCAATATATGTATCTTATCTTGCCATACAACGCGGTAACGCTTCCAGCATCTTAGGTACCCTTTCCCGATAAGAGGAACTGGAAGAAGTTTTTAGATTTTAAGTTAGGTTTTTTTTTTTTTTTTAATAATATAAAATTTTTCTTTTTTTAAATTTATATATGCCTGACCATGATAATTTAATGTACAGGGTTTATTAATTTTTCCTACCTTGACTTTTATTTAGTAAGCTTTATGATAATGGTAAGCTAGTTCTAAATAAGCTCTTATTGATTGTGTACCGAAAATAATAATTTCCTTGGAAAATAATAGTTGCACGGGGATTTGCTATAACTAACTCATATGGCCAATAGAAAGGAGTTTCCCGTTTCTGATTTGACTCAAGAGCATTCTGCTCCCGGAAAAACTGTCCGTCCACTCTTGGTCTTAGTACCTATGCTGACTTGTACCTAGTCAATATACTTCGTACCAGATACCTTAAGTTGCTAGATTAATAAATCGCGCGCATAGCACACTATTACGCTGAGCGATTTCTGATTTATTCTCTGATTGATTATTGTTACTTTTGTGTTTAAATTACACCATCTGAATTTATTACTGAATAAACTTTTGTAACATAAATTACCCTTTTATTCCCTCAATATGGATAACTTTATATATTATCTTACATATATATCATACAATCTTACATATATATTTCTTTTTGTATTTGATGTTTATTACCAGTTTTTAAATATAAATATACCTACTTCAAAATTAGTACCATATATGACAAAGAATCTTATTTAGGTATACTTAATAATAACAATATCATAATTAATTATACATGTACATGTTTTTAAAATCTTGTTATATTCGCTTGGTCTGGTGGGGATGACAATCTGATGCCTTCAAACGAATTCATCTCTATAAACTATCCATATCATAGCCGATGTACAATTATTTTGTTTTAAATACTTATTTTAATTTGCAATTTTCTATATCAACTTCAAAATTAGTATACTATACTATAACTATTGGTAGAAACTTTAGAGGTCATCCTTGCTTGAAATATTGTGTACAGTTTGTTTCTCTAATAAATATTAAGCTATGGTAAAATGTACATAATTTTGATTTATACCATTTTAATTTATTTTTACCTTCCCCTGCTCGTGGTTCTAATTATATTTTTAACAAATGGAAGCAGGGCGAAGATTTGAGGTAAAATCTACAGTTATAGTCTTGACAGTTATGATGAGCGGCACTTTTAAAGTACAGAAACAATGTTAAGATTATATATTAATTGTGCTTCACTTATGTATATAGATTGACAAGACAAAGATGACAGCGATATCCAAAAATAATACACGGTGTGCTTAAATAAGTGTGAGTGGGTGACCCTAGTGTGGCGGATTCTATACTAGCCCTATAAAAATTCACGTATTTGACATTTTAGCCCGTATCGTACACTTTATCGTAATTGATATATTGTGATGATAGAAGTTATTATTTGTTTTATAATATATTTGCATCGAAATCTTTTATTTCGGATCCAAAGCAAAGCATATAAGATGGTGATAATTACAGTCTTAATTTGGACATGAATGGCTAAAAATTTAATATTTCCCGAAGGATATGCAATGGATTTAGATTCTGTGCTAATGATTATGACTTAAATACCAGAATTAACGAAAATAAGACAATTATAATTCACACAGACAGTTCATCTTGATGCCTAAGTCGTTGTAGGCAGCTATCGTGTCCGCGAGAGGATCACAGGTATGCAGGAGGTATACCCTTGTTGACGTTTATGCTATGATGTTTATCACTCTCTACCAACCCATGCACCTATACACCAGCATATCTATTATGGTTAAGATATCTCAAAGCTACTTAAGATTTTGGCTAAAAATTACTTAAGATTTAAGAAAACTTCAGAAGAAAAGTATTGAATGTTTGATGCTGATTTGGTTTATATGACAAATAAAACATAGTCTCCACCGATGTACGTCTTTATCGTTCGTTTTACGTTCTGAACTTCTACGTTGTAGTTGTAATGCTCACGGGATTTATCAGAGCCCTACCTATAGCCCTGAGTAGAGGTATACCCTTTGGAACTATCATATCAAAGTTGAGCTCTCTGGCTTTAGTAGGTTTTATGATAGAGCGTGACTTACAACCTCTACACAGCAATTTAGTGCTACCCCATTTACTTTGATGTCAGTTAAGTATTTATCAAGTTCCAGGTCTAAAGCTGAACTTGAGCTATTTCATTGTTTTTCATTTTTATCCTTCGGATTACCCTTCTTGGTATGTATATATTTTTTTTTTGTTCGCTGCAATGAACTGACAAATGAGAAGACTTTTCCAGCCAGACCAGGTGAACAAGGCGGTCATAATTATAATAATTTATCTTTGATATTGTTGATATTATTTAATTTAAGTAATGGAATTTAGTTTTATTATTGATATTCAAATACACTATCTTATTAATTTGCAATACTGAATATTAATGCAAAAAATATAAAATGTATACAAAACAGGAACAATACATTCACAAATTGTAACTATGATCAATTTTCGAAACAGAATATTCAATTTATTAAATCAGTAGTAGTCCCCATTTGATGTAAATATTAAATATTGGTTTCAATATCATTACATCAATAAGGCCTCCGCGACAAAGTGAAAATTCCGGCATCTGCCCAACAGGTTCGCCCAGTCCGGAGACACAAATATAACAAACTTTTTGAAATTACCCGAAAATTCAAATCGTTTTCTATTATTATTATTTTAGATTGAGCTACAATTAAACACATTCGTAAAACCTTACATTAAGAATTTGTAAATCTACCTAGCATTAATTGAGTTTATATAGTTAAATAATTACAAGTTGTATTTTGCCCTTTTCGGTAAATAAATTTGAATTTGAAGCATCTTGTCCATCGCAAAAGCAGAGTACATTTGCGATCAATTTTTCGCCTTGAGAATCATTCAAGATGTTCACCATATTGACCAACTTTAACCGTATTAAAGAAATTAAAAACTTGTTCGGGTTTAAGCAGCTGCCTGCGCACCTACCCTACACCGTGCAGCAGACAATCTACATCCTGGCGCCCATTAATTTTACATTAATTTAGTAGATTGTTTTTGGCGTAATAATATTGATCAAGCGATTCTCCGTACTGAACTCTTTCAGCCAGCATCTCAGACAAAATAAACAATAGCTCATCCATTATCATTTACCCTACGTCGTTTCAAACTAAGCGACCCAACCAAAGAGCTGCGGTTACTGTCTATTTTATTTTGGGAATAGTATCCACCCTCGCGTTTGCGTGCACAATGCTGTGAACATCGCTCCCTGCTATTTTCTCGTCCTCGCGCTAGGCGAACGCTCTCGTGTACGCCGAACCGGCTTACGAAGAGACCTCTCCGCTGTTATTGGACTATTCGTTGTTCACCTGTTCACCTCGATTGACCTCGGTATCACGCTCCCGTAATACCCACGGTCGATTTACCTCGGTATCACGCTCCCGTAATACCCACGGTTGTCGATTGACCTCGGTACCACGCTCCCGTAATACCCACGGTCGTTCAGCATAGCGCTTCCTGTCATCTCCAACACCTCCGTGTTGACTGGCTTTTTTTTTTTTTTTTGGCACCTCCATGCCAATTCTGCGCTCAATCTATCGTAACTGAGGCTACGACTCCTGCTCTCTTCTCGATCCATGGTGGAGAACTGAAACTGACAAATTTCAGCTTAGTAAACAATCAAGCCAACCCTCAGTACACATACTTTAGTTTCTTTGATCTCAATGGGCCTAACAATTAGTATAACGCAAATCCAATTTTCTTTTATTGAAATGTAAGGCGACATTCGCAAATGTAACTTAAATATTTCACTGATAACAAATGTACGGCTGACTATTTTATTAGAAGGTAGTTGTTAAAAGTTTTCTAAATGTTTAATTCTTACTTTGTATTGCAAACTAATATTTAAACAGTTACTTTATTAATCCTTGGTCATGTAATTCTCTTACGGACTCACGGTATTATCTTACACACGCTTTGTACAGCTTTACAGGGGACCGAAGAAAATGTATAATACCTACTTGGTTTAATAAAGAATATTTTGATTTTGACGTTTTTACCTCTTACGTGAATAATATGAAGACACTACAATAAGCGGGTGACTATCTCAAATTTAAAATAAATAATTAAGATATTATGCATCATGATGAGTATTAAAACAACTATGTGTTCCTTCGTATTATGTTCCAAAACTAGATTTATAAACATAAAAGGCCTCAATATTTTTCTATTTTATTTTTTTAAACTTACAGGTTTGCTAAAATTTTAGTAGCAGTAGTAGTAGTAATTTGTAGTAAACCTATGGTAAGTTTGCAGTTGAGTTGTACAAAATATAAAAAAACAACCTGGATACTCACAACCAGGCATGGTGTAAGCAATGCGAGCAATGCATCACACGTAATATCGCTCGGACGCGTACTGATACATTACACATTACTCGACCGTTCCAAACATCACACTTAGCATGGCCTTACATTTCATTCCATTACACTACCATAGAGCACTGCAGTGTGATGCTGCGTGATTGATCGGTAACGAACGTATGGGTAAGCAAATGAAAGTGATACTTAAAACGATAGCAATAAAAATATCCTAAAGTCAATAGTTGTTTTAATTATAATAGCAAAAAGTTTTAAATTGTATTCAAAGAGTTCGGTTAACATCGATGAATCCCGTCAACATTCGTCTCAGGCATGTATTTTATTTAATTCAGTGTAACTAAAACTCTTACTACATTAAAATCAAATTGTAGTTTTCTAGGTTTACAATTAATGCATTAAGTTTTCATAATTTTGGATTAGCACCGGGACATTCAATTTATTTCTAAAATCAGGTTCAATATAATTTATCGATTGATTTTGATAATTGTTTGATATTTAAAATCGTGTTATCTTGACATACATTTCGAATCTTTGTAAACATCAAATGAATCCATGCACATTGCTAGTCCTAAGCCTGGACCACACTTGAGTTAAATAAACGCGAGTAAAAGTATGATGACAAAATAACTTTATTCAAAAACGTATAAATATTTAAAAAGTAATGGATACATTTCTTCTCTAATCCCGTCTTACTCGCTCACGTAATTCTATAACTACCTATAACACTGCTATTCTACCTCATGTGATATATTTATATTCCCATTACACGAAATATTTAATTAATTACACAACACCACACGCCTGATAGTAGGAATTGTTAGATCGCAGCATCACATGTAATGCTTTAAACAGATGTTGTAATGCCATATGTCATAATTTCAAAGTGTACTGTTTTTGCACGTGTACTCACAATCATAAACGAAAAATGTTTTAGAAAATTCACTATACTGTATATCGATCCAACATTTCAATATTATTCGATAATCAGAGATTCGATAATAGCTTTGAAAAAAAAACAATCTGAGCTATCGGGAAAAAAAGGACTAGATATCAGGCTCAAGTATGTAACAGATTAACACTCTTATGTATCGCCCCTATGTTTTTGAGAATAAATGAAAATTCTTTTAAAATACTTTCTTGCCTTCAATTGAAATAGACTTTATTATTTACGACTGTTTATGGATGCTATTTTATAAAGAAGAAGGCAATTTCACCATACCAAGGATTCTAATTACGCAAACACAAAAAAAAAGAACAGGGTACTTACGTAGGCGCAGTACGAAAAACGTGATATTTTTCGCCTATCCTCACTTCTGAGTTGTAGGGTCAACTTCAGGGAGTGTGGAGGTTTTGAAATAAAACCCAAAATAGCGGTACACTTCGTATAATTTCATCTTTCACAACCACTTGCCGATACAACGGACTACTGACAATTGCCCCCGCAAAAACAGAGATCGTATATTTATACCTTACCTAACCTTAAGTCAGTTGACTGTCAGTTGATTTAAATCAACTGACAGTCTCATTAATAATACTCCACTCAAATCTACATAATCATTATCACAACTCATTTATAAATAAATAATAACATTTTAGAAATGAGTATTTACCAAAATTATGGATTTAATTACAATCATTATTTTAATCAGCGTGAGCTGTTTTGAAGTAAAGTCAAACTAGTATCTCATTATTCATACACGACACCACTAATACTTATTAAATAGGTAAACAATATGATTACACAATAAAACTATACAGTTTATCAATTATAAATAGTATAAATTATACAGTATAATAGCCAATCATAGCACACTCATTATTATAAGCTTACATTATGTAATAAGCTTTAAAATGAATGTAACCACAAAGTGTTACGGGACTTGGTTTAGGAGAAATGACGATTTTTCTGGAGCGGCCGCTATATTTCTTATACTTGTATACGCTGTCATCTTCTCCGTCGAATATTCCTTACTCTGACGGCAAAGCGGGATACTGTGATACCATCATTTGATAGCTTATGTAATTAACTTTACAATGAATGTAACCACAAAGTGTTACGGGTCTTGGTTTAGGAGAAGTGAGGATTTTTCTGGAGCGGCCGCCGTATTTCTTACAGTTTTATACGCTGTCATCTTCTACGTCGAATTTTCTTTACTCTGACGGCAAAGCGGGATACTGTTATACCATAATTTGATAGCGTATGTAATAAGCTTCACAAAGAATGTAATCACAAAGTGTTACGGGTCTTGGTTTAGGAGAGGTGACGATTTTTCTGGAGCGGCCGCTATATTTCTTATACTTGTATACACTGTCATCTTCTCCGTCGAATATTCTTTACTCTGACGGCAAAGCGGGATACTGTGATACCATCATTTGATAGCTTATGTAATTAACTTTACAATGAATGTAACCACAAAGTGTTACGGGTCTTGGTTTAGGAGAAGTGAGGATTTTTCTGGAGCGGCCGCCGTATTTCTTACAGTTTTATACGCTGTCATCTTCTACGTCGAATTTTCTTTACTCTGACGGCAAAGCGGGATACTGTTATACCATCATTTGATAGTTTATGTAATAAGCTTTACAATGAATGTAACCACAAAGTGTTACGGGTCTTGGTTTAGGAGAGGTGAGGATTTTTCTGGAGCGGCTCCCATGCTTAATTTCATTTTATCTGCAGGCTTTAGCACTGTCTACAGATGGATATGGATGTATGTCCGGATGAGTATCGATACATATAACATAATAACTAGTGAAAACTGTGGATTTACATGTTATTCTGGTAAATGGAACCAAAAAGTATATTACTTCTTAATTTGGTCGTATTATAATGGCTGCCAGTTTTGGCTGCCAACTTCACACAGGTCGTGAAATC
>CAUYWD010000121.1:0-28596 GCA_963576735.1 Bedellia somnulentella | reverse complement strand
GTCTTGGAGTTATTGAAGTTCGGCGCTGATCGATCTATGATTGTGTAAGAAGTCGTTATGGTTATGTTTGCGTTTTAGTTCTTGGTATAAAATGTAGATGTCACTGTATTAACGATAATTTAAAACTTTCTTTCTTCTACCCATATAGCAATTATATTTGTTTTCAAAATTTCATCACTTTTGTCTCATTTTCACTGAGCGGAAACACTAATTATAAATCATTTATTGTATATTCGTGTAGAAAACATTCACAAGGCACTACGTCACTTCACGGTAGCAATATCAGGAATAGCACAACACACTTTTATTTTAACGGTTCTCGATTCTGCTCAATTTTGCACTGATTGCACTGATAAAATTAATCCCAATTCATTAGAACATGATTATTACAATTGACATGATAGTCCAGTGGATAGAACACCTGCCCGAAAAACAGAAGGGCGTGAGTTCCAATCCTGGGACGGGCCTACACCAATTTGTCTTTTCTAAAGTCATATGTGTGGTTAATTTATCATGGTTGCTAACGGTGAGGGAAAACATCGTGAGGAAACCCACATGGCTGAGTTGTACTTAGTCATGTTACAGTGTATTCGTACAAAACGGCGATAGGCCTGCCCCCTATCACGTGAGTACACTGTCTAAGCAAAATGTGGGTACCTTCTCTGGAAACTAGATGGCGCTTGCCATGTGAGTTCAGGAGTATTGGTACCTCTGCCAACCCCTTCGGGGATAAACGGCGTGAACGTTTATGTTATGTTATGTTATGTTATTACAATTGAAAATGTCATGTTTCGAATATAAATGTTAAACTAAGTATTAGATAATTATAGAACTGCACAGTGTTTACTAGTGCAAAATATATTTCCTTTTGTTGTTTATGACATTGTACTTTTTGTTCCTTTTTTGCTGTCCTTAATTGTGTAGGTTTGCTGTGTAGTGTCGGCATAGAATAGCACTACCCCATCTCTTCCCGTGGTGTTTCGTAAGAGTCGACTAAGGGATCAGGGCTTTTACCATCTTCGCTCTTACACCAATCCAAAATCTGCCGTGCTGATGGATGCGTGGCCAGGGGTGAGCCTGGTCGATAGCGTGCCGCCGTCCCGGAGCCTGGTGAACTTCGGGTACTAAATAACCTTGCTTTGTCAAGCGGGGCTCTGACAAAGTGGACAGAATACTTCCCTAGCTACTCGTGGGAATCACATGTGTTCTAGGAATAATCAACACGGAGACGGCGATAGAGCTCGCCACTTATCACGTCATAGATTCTCATTAGGCGAAAAGTGGGCTGACGAGACCCGCTTTAGTACGTTGAATGTTTGCGGAGGGATGCTAGAAAAGTTAGAGGAAGTATGTCTGGTAATGAAAGAAAAGCATTTAGATTTGTTGTATGTAAATGAGACGAAGTGTAAGGGAAAAGAGGTCTCGCAACTTGGATCAATTACTGCCATCTGGTCGGGGTCGACCCTAATATCAGAGCTTGCCAAGGAGTGGGACTTCTAATGTCTGTAAGGATGGTTCAATGTATGTCAGAGCATGAGTTTGTGAGTCCAAGGCTCCTCTGGGTTAAGTTAAAAGTCGGGCTGGTCCGGCTACGTGTAATATGCGTCTATGCGCCGGACATGTCAAAATCTTTAACCGAGAGGGAGGAGCTCTGGAATTCACTAGGTGATATAGTGAATGGGTGCGATTTGAATGAAAGGATAATAATGTTAGGAGATTTTATGGTTGGGTTGGTGTGACATGCAACGGTTGTGAAAGAGTATTAGGCAAATTTGGCGATAATAGAGTGAATGAAAATGGTGATAAATTGATTGAAGTATGTTTGGGGAGGAATCTTTGTGTAACTAACACTTTGTTTAAACACAAAGATATCCACATGTATACAAGGCAGCGAGGAAGCGAGAGAAGTATGATAGATTTTGTGATTGTTGATGAAAGGCTGAAATCAAAGGTGGTTGACACTAGAGTTTATAGAGGTGCCAACGTAGGAACAGATCATTTCCTCGTTGTATCACGAGTAAGGGGTCTGTTCAAGCGTTGGCGTCATAGGACAAGAGTGTCAACTACTGAAATTTCAAGAATAAAAGTAGAAAATTTGTTAGATAATGAAAAAATGGGAGATGAATATATTGAGAGACTGGATGAACGACTAAGTTGCGTAGAAATGACGGATGATATGGAAATAGAAGATGCTTGGAATGTGCTCAAACCGGTAATTGAATGTGCGACGGAAGTTTGTGGATTGAGCAAAAGGAAAAATCGACCAACATCAAGTTGGTGGGATAAAAGTGTGAAAGATGCGGTGAATGAAAAGAAGAAAGCTTGGCTCGATTTACTAGCAATCAAAGCTAGTAAACGGATGAATGTGTGCATAAATGATGACGAAGTTGAGAGATTTGAAGATAAATATAAGAGCATAAAAAGAGTGGTTAAGAATAAAATAGAGCAGAAAAAGCGAGATCTGAAAGAATGGAGTGAAAAGAAACTCTCCGATAATTTCCATAGTAATCAAAAATTATTTTGGAAATATATCAGACGTGAAAGGGGAGTTTCTCAAAACACGAGTACAAGTGTGATGAAGGATGAAAAAGGTGAACTAATGACTGATGGAACAAGAATAAAAAGAGTATGGAAGGATTATTTTGAGGGTCTCTTTGTAAAAGAGGATGATCCCATTACTTCAGCAATTGATAGCGATGTTAATTGTGACGAGGTAATGGGTGACGTGTCTGAAAGTATGATAAGTATGAAACTAGAAAAAGCGGCAGGATATGATAGGATATGTGTCGAAATGCTGAGGGTTGGTAAAGATTGGTGTAGAGCCGTGATTGTGCCCCTATATAAAGGGAAAAGGTCACGCCAAGAAGCAAAAAACTACCGTGGTATCAGCCTACTCAGTGTTGTCGGCAAATTTTATGCGAAAGTTCTGATCGAAAGGGTGATGAAAGAAACGGATGACAAAATTTGGGATGTACAAGCAGGATTTAGGAAGGGAATGGGATGTATGAATCAAGTCTTCTCCTTAAGGTGCACCACAGAGAAATTTTTGGCAAAAAACCAAAAAGTGTATTGCACCTTCATTGATTTGGAGAAGGCGTATGATAGGGTAGTAAGAAAGTATTTGTGGAAGGTGTTGTCTAAGTACGTGCATTGGAGTCACTCTATGAGGATTCCAATGCATGTGTGAGAGTAAACGGAGAAGACACGGACTGGTTTGAGATCTCTAGGGGTGTTCGACAGGGTTGTGTGGCTTCTCCGTGGCTCTTCGATTTGTTCATGGACGACTGTTTGAAAGAACTGCGCGAAAGTGATTATGGACTGAAAATGAGTGGGTTCATCATTAAATGCCTCTTATACGCTGACGGTCAAGTATTACTTGCATCAACGGTAAATGAGTTGCAGGAGATGGTGAACATTGCGTGTAAGTCTTTCGAAAGAAAGGGAATGAGAGTGAATGTGGACAAAACCAAAACAATGGTTTTTGAAAGAGAGGAAAGTATGACAGAATGTGACATTGTTATAAATGGTAAGAAAGTGGAACAAGTTAAAGAACTTGTATATCTGGGGAGTTTGTTTACTAGGGATGGAAAATGTGAGGAAGATATTGAAAGGAGAGTTAAAAAGGGAAACGCGGTGAATGGAGCCATGAACAGTCTATAGCGTGAGGGGGGTGAAGATGTAATGAGTTATCTCACCGGTCGGCGAATATAAAATAATAAAGTCATTTACAGTTTGACAGGTTTATTTTTCACCGACACACACTATGAATTTTAGAAGGCACAATGAAGAAAGATTACACAGCTCAGACACAGACACAATTTAGGAAGACAGTCACATACAATAGCGAATAAAGAAGTAACAGTTAATGACATTAACAATATTCAACACGGATTAAACTTAATTAGAAATAACACGAGAATAATACGAATGCTGTACGTATCGCGATAAGTGATTCACGACTGGTTAGGCAACGTTTCTCGAACCATCATCGCGGTAGCTCAAAACTACCCGCGAGAATAAAAGTTGTTAAAACTAGTGACGGGGTCACATCCCATCGAACCGCTTATCGATATGCAAATCGATTATCGACCGACTAGTATCGATCGCAATGTTTATAATAAAAGTAAATATAAATACAACCAAATTAATATGATATATTAATTAAATTAAATGTATATTATAAATATTTATGTTTGTATGTTTAAGTATTATATATATAATATATTTATAATAATGATGTAGGTGTAGCCCACATCACCCCCTTCCAGAGACCATCATGGGCGATAATAATCTGGGAATCTGACTTGCCGCCCAGAACGTGTGACGTAATTTTTCGACATTTCTGGAATTGGTTGTGATTCGTTCTGGTCGTTAAGTATGAAGGCTGGTTTTACGCGATCTATCGATACTGTAATTTCCTTTCCGTTTCGAAGTATTTTAAATGTTTTATCGTCCCTCGCTAAAACTTTATATGGGCCTAAGTACGTTGGTTGTAATGCGCCACGTAATGCGTCTTCACGGAGGAAAACTTGATCACTGGTGGCTAATTCTTTATATATGAAAACTTTAGGCTTACAATGACGTGAAGCGGGGAAAGGTCGTAATTTTGATGTTATCTCCTTAAGGCGAACTGAAAAATCGGAAGTGTCAGTAGAACCAGCTTCAGCGGATTCGAAAAATTCGCCCGGTAAGCGCAGTGGTTCTCCATAAACTAGTTCTGCCGAAGAACTTTGGATATCTTCCTTAAAAGCAGTTCGGATTCCTAATAAAACCCATGGCAAGGACTCTGACCATTTACTGTTTCCATGACAAACAATGGCAGCTTTGAGTTGACGGTGAAATCTTTCGATCATACCATTGCACGCAGGATGGTAGGCCGTGGTGCGCTTATGTTGGAAGCCAGCTGTTTTTGCCAAAGCGGAAAACAAAGCGGATTCAAATTGGCGTCCCCGGTCGGTGGTGATGTCCGTTGGACAACCGAAACGAGAAATCCAACCTGAAATTAATGCTTTGGCAACGGTTTCAGCGGTTATATCACCTATCGGTATAGCTTCCGGCCATCGAGTAAATCGATCTACGGCTGTCAGACAATATCGATTTCCTTCTGAGACTGGCAAGGGACCTATCAAATCGATATGGATTTGTTTGAAACGAGTCCGAGGCAAGGGAAAAGAACCTAGAGGGGAGGAAACATGGCGAGTAACTTTAGCTTTTTGACAAGCTATGCAAGCTCGTGCCCACTCTCTACAGTTTTTCCTTATCTCGGGCCAAACAAACCGTTCTGCAACAAGTTTTGCAGACGCGTTAGGTCCGGGATGACTTAAAGAATGCAAGCTTTCAAAAACCTGCCTGCGGTGAAATTTGGGGACGTAAGGCCTAGTAGTCGGTGTACTGACGTCGCAGTACAGGGGAACACGACTACCAGGAACAGTCATTTTCTCAAGACGCAATGATGATGATCCTTCGATTAACAATTTGTCTAGCTCTGGATCGGATTCTTGAGTGCTAGCTAAAGTTTCTAGACTGACTGGAGCTCTTAGTTCTTCTATCCTCGACAAAGCATCAGCAACAATATTGTCTTTGCCAGAGATGTGCCGAATGTCAGTAGTGAACTGGGAAATAAAGTCCAGATGTCTATACTGCCTAGGCGAACAGTTTTTTTTTCTTTCATGGAATGCGAAACTAATCGGTTTATGGTCCGTATAGACAATAAAATGGCGGGCTTCAAGCATATGTCGGAAATACTTAATGCCTTCATATATGGCAAGAAGTTCCCTATCGTATGGCGAATACTTCACCTGCGATGGACTTAACTTTCGGGAAAAGAAAGCTAATGGTTGCCAGGAATTATTTTTAAGTTGTTGCAGGACTGCACCGATTGCCTTATCAGAAGCGTCTGTCACTAAAGCAAGTGGAACCGTACAGTCCGGATGAGCTAGTAAAGCAGCATTAGCAAGGCTATCTTTACAGGCATTAAAAGCTTGAAGGGCCTCACCTTCAATAAAAACTGGGTGTGCTCCTTTCATCGAACCTGTTAACAAATTATTTAAAGGTGCTTGAATTTCAGCTGCACCAGGGATAAATCTCCTGTAAAAATTTATCATGCCTAAAAACGCTCTAAGCTGACGTACAGTTTTAGGCACAGGAAACTCTTTTATGACCTCTACTTTAGAATCAAGCGGCTTGGAACCATTTTCATTTATAGAGTAACCTAAAAACGATATCTCAGATACGCCAAAAACACACTTTTCTGGATTTACAGACATACCGTACTCTTTCAACTTTGTGAAAATTTGACGTAGGTGCTCTTCGTGACCATGATGGTCACGTGAGAACACCAAGACGTCATCCAAATACGAATATGTAAAATCAAGTCCTCTAGTGATTTCATCCATCAACCGTTGAAAAGTTTGGGCTGCGTTTCGGAGTCCGAAGGTCATATAGGGGAATTCGAACAAGCCAAACGGTGTCGTGATGGCTGTTTTCGATATATCTTGCTCAAAAATGGGCACCTGGTTGTAGGCTTTCAGTAAATCAATTTTACTAAAAACTTTGCAACCAACAAGGCTATGTGAAAAGTCATTGATGTGTTTGATCGGATAACTATCGGGTATTGTACGGGCGTTAAGCATGCGGTAATCACCGCAAGGTCGCCAACCATTATCCTTTTTGGGAGTTAGATGGAGTGGGGAAGCCCACGGACTCTCCGAAGGACGGGCTGTACCATTAGCAAGCATGGCCTGGAACTCCTGTTGAGCAATTTTCAATTTGTCAGGCGCCAAACGACGAGGAGTGCAAGATACTGGTGGGCCTGGAGTTGTTCGTATGTGGTGCACTGTTTGGTGTGTAATGTTGCGATGAATACCAGTTGGTCGAGTAATCTCGGGGAATTCGTCGAGAATTTTATGAAACCGAGTCTCACCAGTCATGATTTTTACAGATGCTATATTATTACACTTAACTAATTTAGCTATAGACGAAAGAGAAGTTGTGCTATCTATTAAACGTTTGTTGCGGCAATCAACAATCAAATAATAATGATTTAAGAAATCAACACCTATAATTGGCTTACTTACATCCGCAACAACAAAACGCCAACTAAATTCTCTACGTAAACCAAAATTTAAATTTAAATGTACATAACCATATGTAGAAATACTAGATCCATTTGCAGCACACAAGTTATAGTCAGTCTTAGCACGACGATCACGAAGCATGGACCGGGGGAAAACACAGAGGTCGCTTCCTGTATCGACCAGAAACTGCGTCTTCGAGGCTCGATCCGTCACAAATAGGCGACCAGTAGAAGTTGAAGGGCAGTCTGCAGTCGCCACTATCGACCGCCCCTGGCGTTTCCCGCCTGGTAATCACACGGAGATATGCATTTGCTGGCCTTTTCTGCAAACTTGGTATGGTACCAGCAAATGGGGTATTTTCTGTAGTTCGAATGTGAGCGTTTCGATCTAGATGAAGAACGAGGACGCGCTGACCTATTCGATCTGTTGTGTGGTCTGCTGTTCCTCTCTGAAGCGAGCTTCTCGAATTGTCTCCGCAGCTCAGCCACTTCTTTGGTTAGCATTTCTATCGCCGAAACTTGACTTGCTTGACTAGCACTCGTAGATGCGACAACCGGTGAAGGAGTAGCAATGTCCTGTACACGATCGGCTAAGTCTGCCAGATCATCGATGGAAGATGTGGACGGTTGACCTGCTAACACCGTTTGAATCCCGTGTGAAAGTCGACTTATCCAAATCGTCTTCACAAAATCGTCTGGAACATTGATGCCAGCCAGGCTTTTAAGATGTCGTAAGAACTGTGATGGCTTACGATCGCCGAGCTCTTCGTGCATCAATAACTGCTTGATTTTCACCTCTCTGGATGCGGTCAATCTTTTAATCAATTCTGATTTAAGCTTCTGATATTTATCGGATGCTGGTGGATTAATAATAATATCCTTGACTTCCCTGGAAAATTGGTTATCCAGCTGGCTAATGACATAGTGAAATTTGGTTACATCGCTAGAAATTCCTGAAATTGCGAATTGTCCCTCGACCTGGGAAAACCATATTTCAGGCTCTTCGGGCCAAAAAGGTGGAAGTCGTGCACTAACTTTAAAAACATCGATATGTTTCATCGACTCGTTCCCATCACTAGTGCCTGCGCGGCTGGTCGGTAATGACGTCACCACGCCATGTGCATCTCTGAATTCTTCTTCTCTATCCATCACGTCGGTGTCACCAATATAGCGTGAGGGGGGTGAAAATGTAATGAGTTATCTCACCGGTCGGCGAATATAAAATAATAAAGTCACTTACAGTTTGACAGGTTTATTTTTCACCGACACACACTATGAATTTTAGAAGGCACAATGAAGAAAGATTACACAGCTCAGACACAGACACAATTTAGGAAGACAGTCACATACAATAGCGAATAAAGAAGTAACAGTTAATGACATTAACAATATTCAACACGGATTAAACTTAATTAGAAATAACACGAGAATAATACGAATGCTGTACGTATCGCGATAAGTGATTCACGACTGGTTAGGCAACGTTTCTCGAACCATCATCGCGGTAGCTCAAAACTACCCGCGAGAATAAAAGTTGTTAAAACTAGTGACGGGGTCACATCCCATCGAACCGCTTATCGATATGCAAATCGATTATCGACCGACTAGTATCGATCGCAATGTTTATAATAAAAGTAAATATAAATACAACCAAATTAATATGATATATTAATTAAATTAAATGTATATTATAAATATTTATGTTTGTATGTTTAAGTATTATATATATAATATATTTATAATAATGATGTAGGTGTAGCCCACAAGTCTGATGTTGAGCCAGTCGTTGTCAGAAAAGGCTCGAATGGCTGTGCATAATGCTGTTCTGGTTCCCACGCTGATGTATGGTAGTGAATGTTGGGCATGGCAGAAGAAGCATGAAAGTAGAGTTAATGCAGTGAAAATGAGATTCCTCAGAAGTATATGTAATGTAATGCTGTGTGATAGAGTGAGAAATACTGTGATCCGTGAACGAGTAGGTTTGAAAGATGACGTAGTATGCAAGATAGAAAAATGAATGTTGAGGTGGTTTGGGCACATAGAGAGGATGGATGAAAATAAAATAGCGAAAGAGATATATAGAGCCAATATGGATGGGATTGTTAGTAGAGGACGGCCTCGTAAAACGTTTCTTGACCAGATAGAAAACGTTCTTATAAAGGCGGGGGTCCGAAGTGAGAAGAATAAAAGAGCATGTATGAGAAGAATAATGAATGTAAGGGAAGCAAGAGAGGTTTGTCAAGATCGTACTAAGTGGCGATCGATAGTCTCTGCCTACCTCAATGGGAATTATGGGCGTGAATATAAGTAGGTAAGTATTTCCTTCTAAAAGACGACATACAAGTATAATTTGTTTTATGCAAAAAAAATAATAATAAAATTACTGTGGCTTCTCTTTTAATAACATAACATAACATAAACGTTCACGCCGAATATCCCCGAAGGGGTTGGCAGAGGTACTAATACTTCTGAACATCATGTGACTTTGTCACCTGGTGTTCAGAGTACCCACGTTTTGCATGGACAGTGTACTCACGTGATAGGGGGCAAGATTCTCTTTTAATCTTTCTAATAAACACTGTTTGATCTTCTTTTTAAACAAACCCTATGTTTTACATGTTTTTATTTTATTAGAAAATTCATATATAAATTTGGGAACTAAATAAATTCTCTGTCTTTGACCATAGTAATTGTTACATTTAGGTACGCTTAAAGTTCTTCTATTCATTTCCCTTTGTTTCCTCACCTTATATTTTGTAAATTGATCACAACCAAATTGCTCAACTAAAGTAAATAACACAAACTTTTCATAAACCGGTAAAATAAAACTTTTCATAAAGCACTAGGCTCCTTTGTAGATGTACCGCGAAAGCTGCAAATAGCAGTCCGAATGGACTGGTGGTGGTGGTGCACTCAAAGCAAAATAACGAGTAATGAAATTTTACTAAATCTTTATCATGTAAGAGAAAAAAAAACGCTCAATTCAAACCTTAATATGACATACGATAGAAAGCGAAAGATCAAACGAAAGTAACATTTCTGGTCTATGGAACCACACAAGGCAGAGTACTTTTTATACTCGTAGCAAATAGACCAGGGCTCATTTTGAAGAATTTCTTATTCCGAAGCTATAGCTTCCCCCACTTGGAATCTATAGCTGTGAGTATATGACTGAAAAACAAAGGATTCGCAACGTCTAAAAATATGTATTTGATTTATTGCTATCAGCTTTTATACCAGGATTAGAATATCCTACCTAAACAGACTGTTTCATCAAAACTGCTCACATTTTGGGAATATCGGTGAAATCAGTAGAAAGAGTTATGAAAGAATACAAGTCAACTAACTAATCAATTGAAATCTCATCCCAATAAAGAATCCTGGACCTTACGTCTATATAGTATCAAAACTCTTACAAAAGCATCATTGGGCGGAGTAGCTAATGTCCCAAACTGTGGCAAAAAATTTAGCACGAACCAACGAGAAAGCACTAGGCTCCTTTGTAGTTGTACCGCGAAAGCTGCAAATAGCAGCCCGAATGGACTGGTGGTGGTGGTGCACTCAAAGCAAATAACGAGCAATTAAATTTTACTAAATCTTTATCATGTAAGAGAAAAAAAACGCTCAATTCAAACCTTAATATGACATACGATTGGAAGTGAGCGATCAAGCAAAAGTAACATTTCTGGTCTATGGAACCACACAAGGCAGAGTACTTTTTATACTCGTAGCAAATAGACCAGGGCTCATTTTGAAGAATTTCTTATTCCCAAGCTATAGCTTCCCCTACTTGGGATCTATAGCTTTGAGTATATGACTGAAAAACAAAGGATTCGCAACGTCTACTGTAGAGTTATATACCTATATCTTATAGCTTCTATCTATATCCTTATTATAGTTCATGATGCGCACGTGTAATCTAAATATATCTTAGTCGAACCTTACTCGTTGTCTCATTTACTTGTCTCCACCCGCCATCCTTATATGGCGACCGTGAATAAAAACAAAGTGTAAGTTAGTAAAGTGTAGCTGCTTGCGCGAAAAATAAAAATGGATTTGATCAGTAATAAAGTTACTTTCGCCGGGAAAAATTGTCGTGGTGTGATAAATAAACCAGTGAAAATAAATTAAAATGGGTACTACATATACTACCCCTAAACCCCCAGTGCAAACCCCTGTGACGGCGCAAGTTGGATATCAAAATAATATAACAACAAATAGTGTTGACATTTATATCGGCATAATATCTTGGTGCATGCTGATTATACTGCTGATGTTTGTGTTAATATCTGCGGTCTTCGTTTTGCGCTATTGTGCCAAATGCTTTAATAAAAGAGTGGACAGAGGAGTCGACGCTGGGATGCTGCGTATGCAGAGGGTCTCCAAGGTTTGAGGTCCCCAGGATCCGCGTGAAACCTAGCAGATTAGTGAAGTGTTCTAATTAATTAAATAATAATAAAAATATATATATTATTCAACCTATATTCGAATCAACGTAATCATGTATGGACATTAAGTTCAATTAAGTTAAAATAATAATAAATACATAAAAAAAATATATATAAAAATAAAGTGTTATTGTGTATTAGGTGTTATGGGTAAGTTATGTCAGAACCATACATAATTATCAAAGAGAAGTTGAAAGCCATAAGGACCTATCTCTGTAAAATAGGCCCAAAAAGAAGGACAGGAAATATTTTAGACGAAAAATTTTCTGAAGCTGAACAATTGTATTTAGAATATGAGGAATTAATAAGTAAATTTACTATAATAGTAAGCCAAAAATTGGTTGAAAAGGGTATCATTGATGAAGTGTATATTGAAAGTAACGAAATTGTAACTTTATATAGTGAGATTCAAGCTTATTGTAAGCAGGAAAAATCATCAAAAATGGATACTTTCGATTTAAAGACTGCGTTGAACTTATTACCAGTAATGAATGATGACCAGACCAGTATTAAACAACTTATCGATAATATCGATTATTATGGATCATTGTTGAAAAGTTCGGAATGTCAACAAAACTTAATTAAATTTGTCTTAAAAAGCCGATTATCTCAATCAGCAAAAATTAAATTGCAAAATAATTATGCTAATATTGCTAGCCTGTTAGAGGACATGCGCACTGTACTGTTGGCTCAAAAGGGCGCAACCGCCATTCAAACAAAGTTGCAACAGATACGGCAGGATGATAAATCTATAAGTGAGTTTGGGAGAGAACTTTCGGAGTTATTTGTGGATCTTACTATTTCCCAAGCCAACGGAAACTCAGAAAACTTTTCAGTCTTAAAACCTCTGAATGAAAAAACCGCTTTCAAAAAGTTTGGCGATGGTTTGAGGAATAGAAGGATTAGTACAATAATTGCAGCCCGGAATTTTACTTCATTAAAGGACGCAATACAGGCAGCGGTCGACGAGGAGGTGTCGTCTCCTGGTACTTCAGGACAAGTACTTAATATGAATACCAATTCTCATAAAAATTACAATTTCAGGAATCGCGGTAATTATTATCAAGGCAGCAACTTCAACACAAGAAGCTTTCATTGCGGCCATTTCTCTAATTCTCGTGGTTGGCCGCCACACATGCAGCCCGAACAATCCTCACGTGGTGATTACTGGAAACGAGGTACGTCCCGCACGAGCCACGCAGCCGGCAGAGGCAGAAGTCGGTACCCAGGTAAGTCATATTATACAAATAACAATTTTACAGGACGAAGTCGGAGGAATAATATCAACTTCATGAACAACACGCAATCTAATACAGCTGAAAAACCTGAAAATTTGAACCAGTTTTTTCGTGACTAAAAATTATATGTTTGCATGTGATAATTCCCTTACAGTACAATTAACACTTTATAACCAGTGTTATGATTGGTTAATTGACACCGGCGCTACCATTTCGGCTATAAAGTATAAACATTGTGTTGAACAGAACTTAATGATACATGAGCAGCGAACTCTAATTAAGGGCATCGGCGGTGTGTTAGAGACTATCGGATACGTGTGTTTGTCATTACCCGCTTATGACAAAGTATTTGATCATATATTTTATGTTTTTAAAACACTCCCGTGTAAGTCTTACGGCATTTTAGGTCATGACTTCTTAAATAAATATAAAGTAAATTTAGATTTACATACGAATTCCATAACAATAACTAATATATACAACGAGTCGATTACATTACCAATGCGTCGCGGTTATGTGAAAGAAGTACTTTCAATACCGCTTCGATCGGAATCTATACATTTTGTTGACACTATCGAAAGTAATGATATCATAATTTGTTCTAATGAACTAAGCGATGGCGTTTACATGGCTAACTCTTTAGCGAGGCCAAGGAATGGTAAAATACCGGTGAAAATTTTAAACACAACCGACACAGAGGTATATTTAAATAACTTTAATATTGTGACTCAGCGCTTAAGTGACTATAAGGTATGCGTTTTTGATAAGTGTAAGAATAATTCGGATAGAGTAAAACAATTATTTTCTATTTTAAAACTAAGTCATTTGAATACTGAGGAGAAAAGGTCAATAGAGACGATCTATGCTAAATATCCCGATATATTTCATTTGCCTGGAGACAAATTAACAACTACAAATTTAGGTGAACAAAATATACATTTAAAACCCAATGCCACACCAGTCTATACAAAACCTTATAGGTTACCGCATTCCCAAAAGTTAGAAATAAGTAAACAAATAAAACAAATGTTGGACGATGAAATAATTGAACCGACAAATAGTGAGTGGTCAAGCCCCATCTTATTAGTAGCGAAAAAGAGTAATAGTAATGAAAAACAATGGAGATTAGTTATAGACTATCGAAAATTAAACGAAAAAATAGAAGAAGATAAATTTCCATTACCGAACATTACTGAAATATTGGATTCTTTGGCAGGTGCGATCTATTTCACACACTTAGATTGTTTTTCTGGGTATAATCAAATAAATTTATCGGAAAATAGTAGAAAATATACAGCTTTCAGCCCGGGAAATATTCAAATAAATGAAACGTCAGGAAAACAAGAAAATTATAATTGTGCAGGTCAATTTCAAATGCGAAGACTGCCACAAGGTCTTAAAATCAGTCCAAATTCATTTTCAAGAATAGTAACCCTTGCTATGTCAGGCTTAACTTATGAAAAATGCTTTGTATACCTAGACGATTTCATAGTTTTCGGAAGGAATTTAGAAAATCACAATAAAAATTTAATTGACGTTTTTGAACGCCTAAGAAAAGTCAATTTAAAACTTAATCCTAATAAGTGTAACTTTTTGCGAAAAGAAATATTATATCTAGGACATATAGTTACAGAAAATGGAGTTCTCCTTGACCCAGAGAAAATAAAAATTATGCAGGAATATCCCGTCCCTAAAAATTTGAATGATGTTAAGAGATTTGTAGCATTTGCAAATTATTACCGAAAATTTATCAATGGCTTTGCGGAAATTGCTCATCCTTTAAATAAACTATGCAGAAAAAATATTCCTTTTATTTGGAACTCCGAGTGTGAAAAGGCGTTTCATAAATTGAAAAATTGTTTGATTACGCCGCCTCTCTTAAGTTATCCGGATTTAGTGACAACAACGAATTCAAGTTGCAAACCGATGCATCTGGTTTTGCTATAGGTGCAATTTTAGCCAACGGTGATAACAAACCAGTTGCTTATGCTAGCCGTACATTAAATAAAAACGAACTAAACTATCCCACGATTGAAAAAGAGCTTTTAGCAATAGTGTGGGGAGTTAAACACTTCCGCCCATACTTATACGGACGAAAATTTAAGATCTTAACAGACCATAAACCACTTGTATACCTATTTAATATGCGAGATCCAAGTAGTAGACTTTTAAAATTTCGCATGGTTCTTGAGGAATACAATTTTATTGTAGAATACCTAAAAGGTTCAAGCAATGCTGCCGCGGATGCATTGTCTCGGATAAAACTATCTTCAACTGACTTGAAAGAAATGAGTGACGTCATTAACGTCATGACGCGCGCGCAAAGAAAGAAAATGTCGACAGACAACAGCGGGTCTGATCAACCCAAAGTTATAAGTCAAACTTATTCAGAATATGTGGAATTATTTTATAGTAATGAGAAAGAATTGAGGAATATTAAAAAACATAATAATAAAATAAAAGAAAGTAAATCGTTAATGTTTGTACCACAATTGAAGAAAATATTTATAAAGCCTTTTTCTCAATCACAAAGGACGCGAGACGACTTTGCGAGAGAACTAGTGCAAATGTGCGAAGAGTTTAATATTAAAGAGATATACATTGTAAAAAATAATTATAATAATATATTTATTGAAAACAATGAATAAAATGAAAGATGTAACCGGCCCACGTCCACGTTTAAATGTGTTAAATAATAATAATATTAAAAGAATAAATGATAAAGATGACAGAAGAGTAATTATTAATGATTTTCATATACTTCCAACCAGTGGTCATGCTGGAATAAGGAGAATGTATAATAACATAAAGAAATATTATTTTTGGCCTGGATTATACGAGGATGTAAAAAAATTTGTTAACAAATGTGTAAAATGTCAAACGCAAAAATATACGAATAAATATATTAAAGAACCAATGGTTATAACTACGACAGCCAACAGTGCTTTTGAAAAAATATATTTGGACATTGTAGGTCCTTTACCGAAAGATATTTATAACAATGTATACATACTAACAATACAATGTGAACTAACCAAATTTTTAGAAGCTTATCCATTAACCAGTAAAAGTAGCATAGATGTAGCAAAAAGTATGGTAAGTAATTTCATATTAAGATACGGTATACCCAAAACCATTGCTACAGATCGCGGATCTGAGTTTTTATCCAGCACGTTACAAGAGGTTTGTAGAATACTCCAGATTAAACAACTGAATTCGACAGCATATCATCACCAGACAATTGGTTCACTTGAGAATGCACACAAAAGCTTAGGTAACTTTCTCCGAATCCAAACAGACAACGACCCAGACAACTGGAGCAATTGGATACCATTTTGGTGCTTTGCCCAAAACACGTCAGTGCATACTTCAACGGGGTACACACCTTTTGAACTCGTCTTTGGGAAGGTTTGTAATATACCAACTAATCTTATCAAAGAGACAGTTGACCCACTATATAACTACGAAAGTTATCCTCAGCAATTAAAATATCAGTTACAAATAACTCAAAAACAAGCTAGAGATAATTTAATTAAAAGTAAGACAATAAGGAAAGCATCATATGATACAAACTCTAATCCTATTACATACTATCCAAATGATCTAATATTGGTCAAAAATGAAACAGGCAATAAGTTCACCAGTATTTATTCAGGTCCTTACAAGGTTATACGAGATATTCCACCAAATGTCGAAATTGATAAAAATGGAAAAGTTGATTTAGTACATAATTTTTTTCTCTTACCGAGGGAGGTGTAGAGTTATATAACTGAGATAAAATATATTTTAATTTTAACTCTAAATCGCTAAATTTTTTAATTGCATTACCATATTGATTGCATAACCTTTTTTGATTTTTTGCTTAACACCTGGTTTTCAGTCACCAGTGTACAAATTTTGATTATACAGTGGTTTCAGGAAACTGGGAACCCGCCGTTCGGTGTTTCCTAGAATTCAGATTGAATTTACGTAAGTTAACATTTAAGTAAAGTAATTGATGTTTCCCCCCCCCCCTCCTCCCCCCGCCAACAACCTTAAATGACTAAAGACACATATTATTTTCGCAGATAACTTGTCACCCGCAGCGTCTTAAGGTTGTTTCCGGGAGCATTCACGTGTGCTGTAACATTATTGATTCGTTATTGAGCATTACATTACAATTATACTTCCCTGACTGACAAACATTTGCGTGTTATCATATGTATTTTATTACAAGGTGCGCATTGTAACGCTCGGTTCTCCTCCTTCACTGAACAAAATTGAGCTCTTTTGGAACTAGTCGAGCGGCGACGCGTTTCATGCCTAAAATGTCAATGAGAATGTTGTGGACGGACTTAAAAGATATGTTCACGTCACAAGCCAACTCTCTCAGACTCATACGTCGATTTTCGAGCACTAGCTTCTTGATTCTGTCGATGTTTTCTTTGGTCGTAGCGGTTGAAGGTCTACCAGAACGAGGCAAGTCTACTACTACTTCTCGGCCTTCTTTAAAAGCCTTATACCATTCATAAGCCCTTGTTTTCGATATACACGATTCGCCGTAGGTATTTCGCAACATTTTTAGTGATTCACCACATGAAATATCATTCGAAACACAAAATTTAAGGCACAATCTTTGTTTAACAATATTTTCCATTGTAAAAATCGCCGAGGACTTTTGGTAAGTTAATGTTCGGTTCTAACTTTGTGCAAGGGGTAAATTGTACTGAGGAACCCTAACGAATAATATTCACAAAGATTGTTGTATGACTATATATTCACTGTTCCACAAAGTCAATAATACGGCACAATTTACATAAAACAAACTAAACATACAATTAAAACGAAGGTGCACAAGAAACAAGAAAGGATAGACAGTAAGATAACGAATAACAATTACGGAGCGCAATGCACAATAGGAAACGTATTACATCCGTGCGTATCGATAATAAATCTCAACTGATGTCTGTCGCCATGCAGATCCTAGACATCGCAAGCGCGCTGACTCACATCACGCCACCGGCCGCTAGCCAATCACAAAGCATCGATGAATCGACGCAGTGGTCAGGTGTTCAAGTACTTGCGGTCAAAACGGCAAAGTGGGAATTGCGTTTTAGATATCAGAATTTGTCTGTACATCTGACGTATGTCAGCCATAAATACGATCGCATGAATTCGATAATTGAGAAGAACCTCGATAATGTTAGACTGAAGTTTAGGTCCGATAAGCAAAGTGTCGTTTAAAGATTTTTCATTTAGATCCTTCGCTGAGGCATCGAAAACGACGCGCAATTTAGTAGTCGTGCTATCTGGCCTAACTACGCAATGATGCGGAATGTAGTATTTGCCGCGATTTAACTCTGATGTAGGAACGAGAGACATATGACCAGAATTTTCATAGTCTTCCATGAATTCGCGATACTGTTTGTGCAAATCAGGGTCACGTAACAGACGACGCTCGATTGCATGGAAGCGTCTTAATGCAATGTCACGAGAACCCTCAAAAATTGGCTCCACTTCATCCTTAAAAGGAAGGCGCACCCCGTATCTACCGGATGGGTCGCGGTAGTGATCTGCCTTGTAAGATTTTTCGCATAGAATCTCTTCATGTGTGTGTGGTGACGCTTGGCGAACAATGTCGATCTTCCAAAAGCGCTCAACGATTGAGGCTAAGTCGTTATCGATTTTCGAAGAGACCTGTAGCAACGACGAAGTAATGAGTGGCGTTCTCCCTAACAAGAGCCAACCGAAGACCGAATTAAACGCGAGGGGCTGATTCGCCTTACCCTTTATCCGTTGAGGAAGAAGCGATTCAACGAAAACGTCTGCACCGAGTAAAATGTCGATAGAGCCAGGGATATCAAAGCCTGGGTCCGCTAAGGCTAACGATTGAGTGTGAGTCCAACCCGACGTGTTAAGTTTGGCTATGGGTTGGTCACCGCATATGTTTGAAATAACGTGCATATCTAAATCGAATAACGGCTTATTCTTTGAAGCGATTGAACATCGAATCATACCGGTGACATCAGCAGCAATACCTCCTAACCCATTGATATTTGATTCGCATGAGATTGGATTAAGATGTAAATGTTCAACTGCCTTTTGTGTAATAAAATTGTTTTGACTACCGGTGTCAAATAAGGCTCGCATAGAACTAAAAGTGCCGTCTGAATCGCGTATTTGAACTATAGCCGTAGCTAGTAAAACAGTCGTATTTATATTATTTAATTTTGGACAGTTTGAATTTTCACCTTTGGCGAACAATGATACGGATTTAGAATCTGTGGAGTTACTAGCGCTATTAGTATCTCCCTGCGCGCATAATGTTGTATGATGACGATGTTTACATTTTAAGCAACGAAAGATCGATTTACAATCTTTGAGCTGATGGGACGATTTGAGGCAATTAAAGCGTAAGTTAGCCTCTCGGGCGTAAGACATACGGTCGTCTACGGATTTATCAAGAAATGATTTACAACGACTAATTAAATGACTGTCTGAACATAAAGAGCATTTCACAACGTGTTCATTATCCCTTTTCAATGTTTGAGTTTTATTCGAGTTATCTACCAATAATGTGTGAGTCACATTTGAACGCTTAGGATAATTATAAAAATGTTGTTTTGAAGTGGAAGGACGCAGATTAGATTCCTTTACTTGATAAGTTACCTTGGGTAAGGTTTCAGAAAAATGATTATCGCGCAACATGGATTCGCACTTCGAATGTAAATATTGTTTTAACTGAGTATATTTTGGAATCTCGCTGCTTATGTATTTCTCTTCAAATTCCCGTCTCATTTTTGAATCTAATTTCGATAAAATATGGTATACTAGAATGAAGTCCCAATCATCAACTGGAAGATCTTGTTTACGTAAAATAGTTAAGTTTTCGTCAATACAATCTAAAGATCGACGAAACTCAATCGCATTATTCGTGTTGAATGAAACGTTCAAAATATCTTTCCAGCATGTGAAAGACAGTTCACCCTTGTGTTGATAACGGGCAAGTAAGGCCGCGTACGCATCGGAGTAATAATCACCGGTTACGGGAAATTTACGAATCAGCGATAACGGATCATCGCGCAAAATCGATACTAAATATTGAAATTTCTCCACATTGGAAAGTAAATGGCAATCGTGGATTAATGAATTAAACGTATCAATAAATTCAGGCCATAGTTTTATGTCACCTGAAAACGTGGGTAATTGGATCTTCGGTAACTTCACATGAGATTTCAAAGATGACTCGAATTGAGAAGTCGAATTTAAGTAATTTTTCGTTTCGGATTTCTGTAACGATTTAAATATTGACAAAACCTTAAAATAAGTATCATCAAAACGCGCACGAATTTCATCATCATTATCATCTTCATCTGATGACGAACTTAATAGTTCGAGTATCGAGTAATGTGCAAACTCAAAATCGGATTTCATGTTTTCAATTTCATCACAATATGAAAAGAAGAAATCGCATTGTGTATCATCGGGTTTGGATTGAGTCGCCATACCGACCTCTAATGCCTTCAAAATACGGTTCAAACCTATCGTACGCTTACGACGTAATGACGGCAAATCACTTTTTGTAAATTCTTGCTTCGGTTTAGGTTTATTCGAATGACTAAGTTTACGTATAGGTTGACGCTTCGGATTATAAGACATGGTTATTAATTATAATTTACCTCACTAAGTAAAGACGATTTGTTTCAATAAAAACCCAACAAAGATTCCAGTTACCGATTGCAGTGATAAGGCGTCGAACCTCTCGAACGAATGAATGACAGATGTATATAGTATAGATACTTCTATCAATAGATGACAGGGCGCGTCGAACTTTCAACAACAAACAAACACCTGTTACAAGTAGATAATTATCACTGCGATCACGATTTCACTTTGAAACTTATTTTAAGGAATGCACAGGTAAAATTCGAAATAGAAAAACGGTTACTTTATGTTTTTAATTAAGAACAACTGATATGGAATGTTTGGAGTGTGAAAAACAAGTAAGTACGAATAAATGTATTACAGCCGCGTAAATAATACTAAACAAGATTATGGTTTTTGAACGTATAGATCTGTAATACTAGATAATAAAATAAAGTTTATTCTAGTGTATTGTTGTCATAGCAAAATTAATTTTACAACAAAACTTGGTGGTTGGAGTATGATCCGCCACAACAACTACCTACACTGATGTTGGCTACAACTTATTATTATAGCCGAATTAAATATACACAAGGCAAGGAGTACGTATAAAATGCTTGTGTATGTTCTATAATAATAAAGGTGTAAATTGAATGTAAAGTCACACAGCCGAATATGTATACTTATATACCGAATAAATGATTAGATTATACAAGTATGATCTGTAATTAACTTTAAACATCCAGCGATAAGCGAGTGCACGAAATAAAATTGCAACTTGAACGGCGAGATTGTTTTCGTTAACGATAATAAAATAGTTTCACTATAAATCGAATTGTGACACAAGAACGTATAATTATGTATATGTACCTCTGCTTACTCAATGCACAACACGAACGACATACGACATACGAACGGAAAGCGGCTCGATGCTAGATTTCGATTTACCCGACACTTATAAAAAGTACGTTTGCAAGCCGAACAATATATCGATGGGAATATATTGTACACTGATTCTAATTGGCAACGATAGGAGATGAATGCTAATTAGTTGATTTCGGAGCTAAATTAACGTTAATGTTATTTTGAAATACCAGCTGTATTCGACGGTCGATATTTTAGATTAAAGAAAGCTTTAAAAAAATACTGCCAATTGTTCCCGGGTTTCGGCACCAAAAAGATGTGTCACAATGACCTGGCCGATCAGGCCGATGGTGACACTCTGGGTCGGAACCTCTGGTGGAGACTCCGCCGAGATTTAACGGATCCGCAGTTCGCCCGCCCAAATACCAATAAGCAATTACTCACCAGCAGGAGCAGGGTTTTCCACAGTACGAGTGGATATTGGCAGCAAACGATGGATAATTTTCTCACCACGTGTCCGTCGACAGTCGACCCAGCTGGGGACGTTTTGTTTAGCGACACACACACACGTTCAGATTAAAAGGTTCTTACACACGTTTTAACGTAAGTAACACAAAATAGTATGAAAACACTCAAAGTTCTTGGGAAAAGGTTAAATTATCAAGCCGGTAATTTTAATCGTTGCACGCGCAAGGGAAGCAGCCATTACACTCCTCGCGGTAGCTAGTCCTCACTCTGACTGGCGTGCCTTTTTCATCGGGCTTTGCTGATTGGTTGAGCGAGCGAATGACATTTGACGTATATTATTTGGCGGCAAATATGAATGTGGAACGTTGACGATACACATAGCATAAAGCAAGAAGTGGACTTGATGAATAAAATTTAAAATAATTAAGTACTCATTTATTATTTTTGCCTACAGATCCTGACTGAGCCTTTTGAACCGCAGCAATGTGGTCAAAATTGGTTTGATAGCGACGTCAAAGAACTGAGAGTGCCAAGCTCAGATCATCTACTTGTGAAAAAGAAAAGCACACCAAGAACATCAAAAAAACGTCGGGCGGATGATGATGATGCTTCAACTTCGTTCGTTGTAAGCAAATGCCCGCGAGCAGGACATCGACTCGTGAAAATAGAGGTCATCGATTTAAACCGTGGTACAAGTGACAGCGAGCGTGTAGTTCATAAGGCCCAGTATGTAGTGATGGATCCAGTAGACGAAATTATAGACTTAACCGAAAATTTAGTAAAAAAAATTTGCAAATCCATGTGTAATGATTCTGTGTAAGTAACTTCTACAATTAGAAAACATACCTGTTAAAGTCTGTCTTTTTTATAATTAAATATGTAGAAGTTTGTACATTTAGACTTTAGTTTATTATTTCTATATTTAGATAATATAAGTTTTCGGTAATTTTTACTATGCCATTTAAGATTTCTTTGTTCTTTAAATGTAAATATAATTGTATACTGTGCAGTAAAAACTATATACTCTGCATCTGTTAAGGTATTCTATAATTAATTAAATAAATAAAACTATTGCTTTAAAAAATATTTTTTTATTTCCAAAAACTACCTTATATCTATTTAAATGTTTATTTACAAGAACATACTACCATTTTCTTCATTCATGTTATCATAATACCATTTCCTTAAACAAACCACTGTTTTCAAAGCACAATACTTTTGATGGTTAAAACAACAAATTTTCTCACAATCTTGATAACTATCAAATATTGATTTCAGATTAGGACATTCCCTTTCTCCAATATCTACAACTTTACAATGTGGGGATAACTCTTTTACCCATTTACATTTTTCAGACCCTTTAACAAATACATCATTTTTTTCTAAAATAGGTTTTATTATTCTTCTAAATTCGTAATAATCA
Organism: Bedellia somnulentella; assembly: GCA_963576735.1. Classification (NCBI taxonomy): domain Eukaryota; kingdom Metazoa; phylum Arthropoda; class Insecta; order Lepidoptera; family Bedelliidae; genus Bedellia; species Bedellia somnulentella. Next base: position 5,457 of record CAUYWD010000121.1, on the reverse strand, counting down.
ATGTATCCTTCTCGCCAGTAAATTCCTCTATTTTTCTCTAACCACTTTACTTGTTTCTTCTCATTATCTGTTAATTTTGAAAATGCAAAGGGTGGTTTCACTAAATAAATCTGAGTATATTCTGCTGTAGCATAGGCCACTTCTTTAACAATAAACCTATTTTTACAGTCACGAAACCCTTGCAAATCACAGAAAAATAAATTATTACTCATGTTATTTTTTTCACAATATTTGAAAGGGGTTTATATTCCACTATGCAATCGTTTAGTATGAGGCAGTAAGCAGATGTTTGATCAGGAATCTCTAAGTCACTTTCTAACTCGATACGGACGTCCACGGGACCTGTTTTCAAGGTTTCGTTTTGTCTGCTACAATTGATGACAACCAAAAGACATAAGTCCTTAAATTCTTTTAAGCTCAACAACGGTCCAGCGCAGTGTCCATAATAAGACTGTTGGAATTTTGTATACAACTCGTATAATAATAAGTATTTATCATCTGCAAAGTTAATATTGAGGCTTTCATAAGGAAAGTATGTTGAATTTAAAAAAACTTTAACGTCACGTAAATGACAATGATCAAACTGTGACATATCCCCGCTTCCAATGTTCTTTCTTTGTGTTTGCAAACCTATGATATTATGAACCGAGGTTTTTCTAATTGCGATGAAGTTTTCACTGACCAGGTATGTTTGGTTGTTCTTGGCAACAGAGGGTATTCATAGAGATCCCAGTTCCTAAATGCTAACCTATGGCTCTATCTTTTTCCAAGTATCTAAGCATGTAAACTCTCTCCCGATCTGAGACTTTTATATGTGGTACTCTCCACACTATTTTATTTATGTTAATATCATCTAACACTTCATTAGTACTTAATTTCACTGCATTTAGGTTTGTATTGCTACGTAGTAGTACCAACTCGTGCTTACAATTCATTATTATTTTATTGTAATCCTCTGCAAAACCAAGAACTTTATTCAATGGTATACAAACAGAAAAAAAACCTTTTGTATTTTTTATTCCATTAGTATCCCACCCCCACAAACGTGACATTTTCGATTCGTTTTCATTCATAGATATCAAAGATTTCATGGTCGTTGTAATGCCAGCATTTTTTATTCTATCTATTTCTACACCGTTTAATTCATAACGAATATCTTGAAATAGATACAAAATTGCATTATTCACAAATTCCACAATACTCTTTCTTTTATGTCTCCATTTCGTCGATGCACTGCTACTGAACCTTCTATGTATATTGTACTCGCTGAAGTAGCGGTGTGTAGTACAAACTGTACTGAGTGTCGATACTCAGTTTCAGTATAATACTGTAAGTACAGTACTGTGTCTTTCTAAAACATAGTATCGGGCGAACTCAGTATTGCGGAGCTGCACTGAACTGAACCGTGGACTTAACTGACTGGACTGACTTCAACCAACAATATTCAAACTCATAGTACTAGCCTGCCTGCAGTATTGCACTGAACTGTGAACTTAAATTGACTGACTATAGGGTTCATATTAGAATCATCAGTCACACAATACTCAAACTGATAATACTGTATGCAGTACTATATACAGCATTGAACTATGAACTTAAACTGACTGACTTTAGGGTTCATATTAGAATCATCCATCACAATACTGTATTAATACAATACTTTACTGTACTGAGTGTCCATTCGCCTCCGCCAATACACAATTTTAAAAATACTGTTGAATACTGATACACAGTATCAGTACTCATTATTGATCGAGAATACTGAGTACCATTACAGTTTTGATAATCCACGTACTTACCCACCTCTACGCTGAAGGCAATACGTAAAGGTCTTGTTGATTAATAGGAATTCGAATTTCATCATTTTTGTTAAAACTGTTTATGTAAGGTTTATACGAATGAACTTGATAGCTTTCGATACTATTATCTTGCGTAAAAGAATCTATGATGTTTAAAATATTCATTTTAGAAGTTTCAGGTATTTTAAAAACTGTTTGTTTTTTTTCGTAAGCCTTTTTCTTTTAATAGGTATTTTCTGCTGCACTTCAGGTGTTATACTGACGTTGTTACTTTGGGCTTCCAATCTTTTATTAATAAAATCTATCATTTTCGTCTTAAATGTAAATATAAGTGTAGATTTTCGTTACGTAAATTTAACAAATTATTATTTTCATCCAAAATTCTTATATTAATTTCACTTACTGTATTTTGATTTACTGGAAAATATATTAAATTTTTTGGTATTTCTATGATCCGATATCCTGGTGGTACATTTGGCGCAAATTCATAAATTATATGGCTAGGTTTTCCATTTATATATGATCCACTCACGATATCACATTCGATTCGAACGATAGTCGAAGGAAGAATGCTTACTGGGAAGAGAGATTCATGTATTATATTCGCTTTAAGTGTTTCACTGGCAAAACCCAATATTCTTCCGATTGAACCTGCTTTCTCAAAATGAATATCTTTAGAACAAAATATCTTTGTTTTCAAAGTATTATTATTACACATCAACATAAACGTGCAATCTTTTAATATATTTTTTAAATAGTCATTAATATCAGATAACTCATAAGATCCCTCAGGTATTTCTATAACTCCGTTATCACCATAGAAAAACTTGTTATTGTTGTGGTCTATATTCGGTATTGAGTTAAAGGTTGACAAAAATATTAGTCCACACTCATATTCACCATCAAGTTGAAATGCTGGTGAATAATATGTTGACAACGCTGATTTACAGCCAGTTACTGATAGTGTGAAAGACATTGTAATAATGAGAAAATTAGGTAGTAAATCTTATTTTAAATGACTCTTCCAGAAGTTTTTAAGAAACTTTATACATAAATGACCACAGTTGAACGGATGATTTTTTTGGTAGTTTATATAGTTATAGTAAATATCAGTTTTTGTTGTTAGGTATTTAATTAGTTCGATTGGCGGTTTCAAATCTCCATAGCTATCAAAGTATTCACAATAGTTATTTATTTTGCTATAGGCTACCCAATGAGTTCCAGGATTCTCAGAACTGTCTAAATTTAAAATTGCACACTCAGTGTTTTTTGAATTATTCGGCAAAGTGTTTCGCATGTAAACCCCTCGAAAGTATGGTATATCGTGAGTATAATTTACTATATCAACATTAGTAAGTGCTCGTCTGGGTAACCTAGTTATCAGTTTTTTGAAAAACGTACACATAAACCTTTCCCCTTCTTGTATGGTTTAATGTATAAACCCTTGCCTAAGGCGATAGATTCCATCATTTTGTTATGCCGCTCTGATTCAGCAAGATTTTTTTGAGCTGATTTATAATCATTGACTGCTTTGGTTATTCCACCAACACCTCCAGCTAAAGAGCCTAATGCGGATAGACCAGCAAAGATAGGAATAAGTGGAAGTATACCTCCTCTTTTTGGAATAGGAATAATTCTTGGAAGTTTTATGGTTTTCTTATTATGAAATTTTTTTTTTGCTGCTAAATATGAAAACTGTATGGCTTCTTTGTTATTGTTTGGCTTATTTTTTTTCATAACTGATTTAAATTTTGCAATTGATGTCTTAAATGAGTTAATGCCGGCACCCGTTTTTATTTTTGCTTTCATAACCTTGTTAACCAACCACGAAGCAACCCTTTCACCTCTACTGGCATCTTTTGATTGGGATCGGTGTTTTGCCATATTTTTTAACTCAGGTTTAAGTTTAAGTCAGCTTTATGACGGTCTTTCAAATTAGGATTTTTAGAATAAGCTATATCGTATTGCATGCAGGCGCTGTCTAAAGGGTTAATACCTTTATCACCTCTCTTCAATCGTTCTTGCAAGCGAGTGCCGGGGCCGCAGTAGTTGTAGCCCGGTAAATGTAACTCAATTGGTAAATTATTGATCAAAGTATTTATGAGTCCGCTACCTTTCATAACTAAGTAGATAATGAAAAAAATGTCGCGTAATTATTATTATATGCTTTATTTTGTGACAATATTAGTTTTATCAATCCAACTGTTTTCTTTTTGACTAAGACCAAGCCATTTAACAAATAATTTATTGCCGCGCTTTTTAATAACCTTTTCAACTAAATAAATTTGTGGACACTTATTTTTTTGAAGTTCTTGTACATAAAAACAACCTTTGATTGGCATACGATGTTGGTCTTGAATGTGGTAAGTGATAGGCACACTTTTGTTTACTTTAATAACTGTAAACAACTCAGTTGACCAATTTGGTGTATATCCTTTCTTGAACTCCCCTTTGTACTTGCTGATCCGAACAACGTCACCTACACGAAACTTAATTTTCTTAGATATTGAAAAGTTTTGACTTTTTTTTATATTGTTAGCAACTATTGATTCATTTGATGGGTTGATTGCAGATGGATTAAATTTAGTGGTGCGGTGTACTGTATTATTATATGTATTAACCACGTCAGACAACGGTAATCCAACCCACTTGTAGTTTCCAGCCAAACTAAATTGTTTGGATAGTTTTCCTTTTAAAGTTCTTATAAGTCTTTCAACAATTGAAGCTTTTTTGGTTGAATATGTTGAATAGTGATTTATTTTGTATTTTTTCATAAGTTTTTGAAAATTATCATTATAAAATTCAGTGCCCATATCAGTTTGTAAATTTTTAGGTCTACGACCTATTTCCAAAATCTTTTCAAAGGCCAGGGACACTTCAGTTTTTGTTTTTGTCTTCAGTGGAGCTAACCATGCATATTTTGAAAAAGTATCAATTACAACTAAAATAAACTTATAGCCTTTGTTCACTTTCTGATATTTTTGTATATCTATCAAGTCGGATTGCCATAAGTCATCAATTCCCTTTATAATAACTGATCGACGAGGAAAAATTTTTCTAGCTCCTTTATGGATTTCAGCAACAACATCATGTTTGCTCATAGTGGTTTTGTTATTACTCTCAGTTCTGTGATGTGATCTTTTATTATATTACTGACATCCACACTCGAACACTTTTCAATTAACTGTTTCTGTAACTGTTGTAGTTGCGCCTTTATACTTTTAATTTCCGCTAGACAATCCTGCTTTTTGCAAAATACTTGATTGTTTTGGTCAACATATTCTTTATTAACAGCTTCATCTGCAGCAACTGCTAATTGTAATCCTTTCAATCTACTTTGTAGCTACAGTGTCAGTTGGCATCTAGCGCGAAATTTCTCTATCCTTTGTTTCTTTTTTACACGTTCAAGTAGTGTTTGCGTTTCCTACCTCCGAATTTTAACTAATTCGGACGGCCACTTGTCTACCTTTTCAGATAGAATGCAAATGTTGGAAACGCCTAACTATCACATAATTTAATGTTTTTTGACATGAATTCCTCATGTGGGGATTATTACTCATAAATAAAAGATGTTATTAAAGGAAAGAAAAATTTCGACACTGGCGGGGAAATTTTTCTTTCCTTTAATAACATCTTTTATTTATGAGTAATAATCCCT
>CAUYWD010000120.1:0-15904 GCA_963576735.1 Bedellia somnulentella | reverse complement strand
GTTTGGTTATGAATGAGATAGATATAAACATTAACTAGTGGGTAACCCTGGCGCGACTACGTTTTGAAATTTCCCGACCAATCACAGCGCAGCTCTTTTGAATTTCTAAAGGATTTTTCTGATTGGCCATTTTGAAAAAATTCTGACCAATCACAGCGCATCTCTGATCGACTAAAGTTTGCTCGCGCTTATGACACTCAAGCAAAGTCTATGGGCCAAAATCGAAACTTTGAAATTCTGTAATAATTAACTTAATCCAGTTACATCAGATGTCTGAATTTTGTGCACACCACGGCCGCGAACTGTACGAAACGACACCTGAACCAAATTTCTAGTTTAACTCATCGCGTCACAGGCTTCCGAGCAAAAAAGAGGCTTACAGAAATAATATATAAAGATAGGGTTTAGAAGAAGTACGGATTATATTATCGTTCTCGATTCGAAGAGTAGACCTCCACGAGGTTATTTATTCGAGGTCAAAGTTATTTTTTAGTCATGATTATATGTTTCTGTTATGTACGTATTTGTGTGTGTATTTTACTTATAAATAAAGATATATTGAGCAAAACCCTACCTGCGTACACTTAGCGACCGAGATGTACCGCAGCGCCGGGCCGAGCCGCGCAAGTTCGTGCAGACCGAAGTCCGTGACGCCCGCGCAGTCCGACACGCTGAGCTCTTTCAGCGCGCAGTACGACGGGATCCATCGGACGCTTGCATCTAGGGAATAAGGTATTTTTTTTTTATATTTAAGTTAATATGGACATATTACACACAAATTAAGTTAGCCCCAAACTAAATAGAACTTGTATTATGGGATACTAAATCAACGATACATTTAATACTATACAAAACACATATAAATAACATCCGAGGCTAAGAAACAATCATTTATGCTCATCACATAAATGTTGCTCTCAGCGGGGATCGAACCCGCGACCTCTGGGCCGAGAAGCTAATCACCTATCCGCTCGGCCACGGACGGACGTCGTCAAAATGAGATAATCATTAATATGAGATAGTGCACCCATGACAGCTCAGAGGGTACTTATCAAGGTTGTTAACGGTGAGGGAAAACATCGTGAGAAAACCCACATAGCTGCGTTTTAAGTCATTATTTAGTGACAGTGTATTCGTACAAAACATGGGTAGTCTGAAAACCAGGTAACTTTAATGTGGCGTGATGTTCAGAAGTAATGCTCGATGCTCTCGGTGGGGACATATGCGGACTGTTATTTATGTATTTGTTGAAGCAAAGTAAAAAGTAAAAAACTTTTATTTGGCAAAATTTACATAAATAACAAAAAACAACACAAAGTAAAAACACATTAGAAACAAAAAAATTAACTTGTAACCTATTGCCAAAATGGTTATCAGCTCAGTATTAGAAGGATATTGATATTTACCCAGTTACCTATATTTTATTGAAAAACATCGTTTTAATATTTCCATCGGAAACAATCGACAAACAATATATTCCTAGATTATAAGAGTAGCTACAATTTATTCACAAAACATGTTTTCATTAAAAATATTTCCACTCAAGGAAAGAATCCTTCAGCGAAAACAAGCGGTATTCGGTTTATTGAAGGCAAACAAATACCAATGTTTATGCTTTGTGTTCGGATCAGAACTTTTGTATCTTGTGTGTTTTGTGTGTGTTGTGTGTGCGGTGTAAAGCTTGTTGGAGATTTCCCGAAAGTTTGTTTATACTGAATAGGAGTTAATCCTCTAAGCTATGTGTTACTTTAAATTAAACTGACAACGTCTGTGATACCAACTGATACACAACTACTGTTGTTTTTTAGGAGAAAAACTGTACCATTATGGTGGATTGTAGCTTCAGACAGCTGTCAAGAGAACTCTTAAAAACGCTCAGATTTGGCGAATCATTCGTTCAATCGTCATAATTCTGAAAAAAAACCGTTAATTTGCAGAATACCAAATACGTCAATGTGTCAAAAAGTGACGTAAAATGACCTTGTAGAATAGCAAATAAGATCTTCTATCTCTATTCTATTTTTCTTCGTGGCTTCTATTGTGTTACCACAATAATTTCGCCAATAAAATAAGATCTTAGCTGTCTCACTATTGCGACAGTGACATAAATGACATCTGTCAATTTTGCGTCAAGAATGCCAAAACCACAGTTTTGACACACCTAAGACCGACATACAGAAAAGATGGTCGTGTAGAATTGGGCCCCTGGTAGGTGATTAGATTTTGGCTTCAAAGGGCGCGGTTTCAAATCCCACGGAGGGCCTGATATACATTTCATTTAATTTGGAAAACTAACAGCTAAACTTAGGATACCGAAATTAAATAATGAATAAAACTCATTTACAAGTTTCCTACTTAGGTATACATAATCTTACAATAATTGATTTTTATTTTTATCTTTATATATATCATCAACTCTACGTAGGTACCCAAACATTTTATTATACTATATTTTCCGAGAGAAAATTCATGATTCAAAAGAAATGTTAATGGATATTTAAACTCGGTTATTAAAAACTTACTTATACTCACGCATGTTCTTCCCGTTGGGGTAGACAGAGACTATCGCCACTTTGTGCGATCCTGGCAAATCTCTCTTGCTTCTGTCACATTCATCAGTCCTCTCATACATTCTCTTTTATTCATTCACTTATCAAAACATAATGATATATCAAAGTAAAACACATATTACAGCAACTTTCGTTTCCAAATAGAACCACAATAAGGTCCAACTATAGTAATAAAGAAAATTGGGTCCCTAAGAAAAATAGCTCCATACTTGGGAAGTTCCAAAAAGTTGTGGAAATAAACTAACACGATTCTACTGTAACTCAGTTTACTCAATTTCAACTTATTCGCTCCACTTATTAGATTTATTTGAGATTTCGCGACACTGTATAATGTTAAACTTACATCTATACTCTCGGTTACAGTTCCTAAAAGGGGTAAATAAACTATGAAACTGTTTAGGTGTGTGTTATGTACGGTGTCGACACATAGCCTCATTCGCGGAAATGCAGCATCAGCGCCTCGTGTCAGTTCCGACTCTTTGGTCGGTAATATCCAGATCTCGCCACCTAAACTGTGACCTAGATTATAAGGTTTAAATATAGGTAGTTACGAGTAAGAAAAGCGGTTCATTAAGAGTGTAGTTCTAACATCTGACGCATTCGCACTTAGGATAGTTAGGTTTAGGAATTAGAAATGTAAGTTTAAATTAATAAATCAAGTGAAGAGCAGTGTGATTCTAACATCGAACGCATTCGCGCTTAGCTTAGTTAGGTTTAGGTCTTAGAAATGTAACGTTTAATTAATAAATTCAATAAAAGTTAATCTAGTTTCCTTTTTCACCCTCCGTCTGTGGCCCGAGTATTTAATTTGTGTGTCTTAAAGTATGTACTTAAATAGCAATGCCAGCTTCAAAAATTTTAATTCTTCAAAAATTAAAATTTTAATCACCAATATATACTTTCTCATTACAGTAACTCTTGTGGAAAGCGACTGAAGACCATAAAAATATGCTACAGAATTTATAAAATTGTTATGTTACTATCAAGTTATGCACGGTAAGCGTTGTTCTACCCACTGAGCTATCACGGTTGCTCATTACATACATACATACATATTACTTGCGGCTTTAAATCCCTAGAAGGGGTGGCCAGAGCTATGGAATGAAAAATTCTACAGTGCCGTGTAGTGCCTGCCGGCTTAGAATATCCTTACCTTTCTACCCACGGCAATCATAAGAGGCGACTTTCAGTTTTAGGTTTCTATAGTGTACTTACTTACATTTCATAATATAACATACTTACTGTACTAAATATAGAATTGTAAGTCTAATATAATTTTTGCTGTGTAGTGTCGGCTTAGAATAGCACTACCCCATTTCTTCCGGTGGGTGTACGTAAGAGGCGACTAACGGTATTGGGGCTTTTAAGGGATTTTTGGGCGATGCGATTGGAGACCCATCACCAACAACCTTTATTTTACCATCTTTTCCCCAATCAACTTTCAAAAGTGGCTGAGGAGTTTTATCATTCCAAAGTTCCCGTTAAGGTATTTATAGCCGTGAGTGTAGTGAGTGTATGCATGTATGTATGTAATATAATTAAGCCTAACCTAAAGAAACATTAAGTAATTATGAACAGTAAAAAGTAAACGCCATCTGAAAATATTAATTTCAAGGAAATAAGGTACGCACAAAACATTATAGATTCGTAAAGAAAAGTAACCATTTAAATTATAATGAGACAGGAAGATGTCCGAAGACTCAGTTACCATACAAAATATAATGAGAGAGGTACTTCAGACTCTGTAGCTTTAGCCATTTAATTTTCATCATTTAATTTGCCGTTTAGTGCCGGCTTAGAATGTCACAACCCCTACTGTTCTACTAACGGGTGTCGTAAGAGGCGACTAAGGGTATGGGGCTTTATTAAGTGGTTTTTGGATGATGCGGTTGGGGACCCATTACCAACGATACTTTATTTCTACCATCTTATCCCTATCAACTTCCAAATGCTGTTGAGGAGTTTTTAGCTCTAAAGCTCTTGCAACCCCTTTTTGGGATATATAGCCGTAAATATATGTGTGTATAATATATATATATGTATTTAATCAAATAATTAAGGAATAAATATTCCTTTATTTATTCCTTAATTATTAGTAATAATCGCCACATGAGGTTTTCATGAACAAAAAGATTTAAATTATGTATTTAATCAATCAATTTAATTCAGAATGTAACATTAATTTATAAGTATATACATACATACTCACGCAGTTAATTCCCATCGGAGTAGGCAGAGACTATCGATCGCCACTTCGTACGATCCTGGCAAACCTCTCTTGCTTCGTCTACATCCATTAATTTATAAGTATTTAAACATAAACATTTACTATATTATATCATCTCTCGGGGCAAAATTCGGTACTCTGAACATGACAAAATACAGCGAGGCGTAAAAATTTCGAAGTTCTTTTTCGATCGTTTAGGAAATAGCATCTTCATCAACGAATAGAATAAAATAGAAATACTCTTTATTGCACACCGAACACAAATGATTTAAAATAATTAGAAAAGTTTACAGATGAGTGAAATGGGGGGCTTATTGCTAAAAGCTTTCACACAACCAATAGCTTATTAATAGAATAGAGTTGAACAGAAATCTCTTAATTGCACATCAGAATTAAAATATGTTACACTAAAAAATATGTCCTTCTATTATTTTTAAATATCTTATATATATCTTCTGCTGAACATAGGCCTCCTCGTAAGATCTCCAAAACGACCATCTAAGGCTTAATTGATCAAATAACTCAGCTTAATTTCATTAACCGACTTCAAAAAAGGAGGTTCTCAGTTCGATTGTTTGTATGTATGTATGTATGTATGTATGTATGTATGTATGTATGTATAATTGTCCGCGATTATCTCGAGTTTGGCTTAAGCTATTTGGATGCGGTTTTCAGAACAGTATTCGTTACATTTAGGAGAAGGTTTTAGTACCTTAACCGACCAAAAAAAGGAAGGAGGTTCTGTGTTTGACCTGTATGTATGTCTGTTGGTCCGCGATTATCTCGAGTTTGGCTTAAGCTATTTGGATGCGGTTTTCAGAAAAGTATTCGTTACATTTAGGAGAAGGTTTTAGTGCCTTAACCGACCAAAAAAAGAAAGGAGGTTCTGTGTTTGACCTGTATGTATGTCTGTTGGTCCGCGATTATCTCACGTTTGGCTTAAGCTATTTGGATGCGGTTTTCAGAAAAGTATCCGGTACATTTGGAAAGATGGGTTAAGTGATTTAACCGACTCTAAAAAAAAGGAGGTTCTGTGTTTGACCTGCATGTATGTATGTTGGTCGGCGATTATCTCGCGTTTTGCTTAAGCTATTTGGATGAGATTTTCAGAAAACTACTTGTTACTTTCAGGACAAGGTTTTAGTGATCTAACCGTCTCAAAAAAGGAGTTTCTGAGTTTCACCTATAAGTATGTATGTAAGTTTGAAGGTTTATAGTAATTATTAGACAAAGAGTTATCAGTTTATGTTATTACATTCAGGAGAGGGTTTAAGTTCTTTACCCGACTCGAAAAAAAGGAGGTTTCTTAGTTTGAAATATAAGTATGTATGTAAAGTTATCAATACTAGACAGAGATTTATCAATATATGTTAATAAAGTTTTTTTATTAGTAATAAACAGAGTTACTAAATTATTAAACAAAAAAGTATATAAAAACATGAATAAATTACTCTTAATTATATTGAAGAAAAAAATATATATTGCAACATCATGTTTTTCATCCTGGTCATTTCAATCAAGGCTCTTTCGTCATGGGGATGGTTAAGTAATTTCTTTGAATCTATATCACTTAAAGCCATCTCATCAAGGGATTTTACACGACTCAACGCTACATATATATAAAAGTGTTTCTTTGCATTTGTGATAGGTGAACTTCTCTTTGCTCATCTGTTTCGGCAGCAAGAGCAGCACGCTGACGATCTCTCTCATTCTGAAGGGCAAGCACGAGTTATCGACACGATAACGGTTAGAATGAGATGGCAGTATACGATACTAAGTAAGTGCGTAAAAGATGGCTGCTTTATCCCACGCGATAACTAGTTTAAATACGGCTCGTGCTTGCTCTGCTGAAGTCTTTGTTTTTTTTCGATGGGTATTTTGTTCTCCCTTACGCGATTTTCCTTAAAGCATCCTTTGATTTTCTATCTAGACCCGCAGGTAAACAAAATAGTAACAAGTAAGCTAAAGTCATAATAACAAATATTATAACTACCTGTTAAAAAAACTATAAAATAAACGGACAGTAAAACTTATCTCTAAAAAACTATCACTAATTCACTAAAAAACTCAGAGTGATTTAAGAACTTATCACTAAAAAGTATAAAATAAAAAACAAAAACAAAAACTTCAAATTAAAAACTAAACAGAAAAATTAAATATTATTATTTTTCATTTAAAAAAGAACCGCCTTCAAAAATCCAACTGAAAAGTATAAAATAATTTTTATTTATTTTATTATGTACAACTCTATTCAACTTCTTCTTTTTGAAGTCGGTGCCAAACAGACAAATCCAAAATGAAAATTGCTACATAGAGAAAACCATACGAATAATAAATCAATCGATAGTACCTCAACAACAGTAGTTAACACAATCGCGCTCAAAAATCAAGAAATTTCATCCGCTCGCAACGACGTCGCTTTATAAAGGATGGAATTGGGGGACAGTGAGCGGAGAGAAATTATCATAATATACATGTCACCGTAAAACTGTAAATACTAGTAAATTATAATTTTAGATAGATAGCGAGATAGTAAACTAACGTTAGGTTAGGTTATGTAAGATTATCAGATTTCAAACTAACGGAATTAACAATTCGACAGAGACATGCATGCACCGAGTTGGCACAACCAATACTTCTAACACTTTGTAAAAAGACGATCGAGAATCTAAATCACTACATAGTATAAAACAAAGTCGCTTTCTCTCTCCCTGTCTGGGATATAGGGACATCCTTATGTATACTTTAATCTGTAAAACTACGAAATGAATTTTAATGCGATTTTTTTTATTAATTGATTAACAAGGAAGGTTTATAAGGATGACAATGACATACGCTGATGGGGTGGAGAACTCACTCAACTTGGGCGGGCCACTAATATTCGTTCTTCTTTGTCATGAAAATTGGTTTGGCACCGACTTCAAAAAGAAGAAATTGAATAGAGTTGTACATAATAAAATAAATAAAAATTATTTTATACTTTTCAGTTGGATTTTTGAAGGCGGTTCTTTTTTAAATGAAAAATAATAATAGTAAAAGATATTGCAAGTATAATTTATGCGATCGACTGAAAAATAATGGGTTCCGTCAAGGTGCAGTATGATAGATGACAACGAAAATCGTTAATTATTAACATACCGCGATGTAGGAATATGAGTGAGACGCTGCTATGTGCGAGTGAGTCCGCAGTAGTGTGCGCTCTAACAGTACTCCCACAGTTGTATGTATGTGAACTCACCCGTGACTAGGACACACCGTCGCAGATAGAGGTACAGCAACGAAGGGCAGGTGTAGAGCAGAGAGCAGAGTCCAGAGTCGCTCAGTGAGGAGCAGTCGGTTAGGTCTATGTACTCTATGGGCGGACGACGGTTCTCTAACTTGCTTTCTAGCCAGGACCATTCCGGCCAGTCTAGGTTTTGGCAGCCTGTGGAGAACAGTTAATATTATTATCATTACTGTGTAGTACCGGCTAAGAATAGCACAAACCCATTTTTAGCCGCGGTTAATGTAAACGTAAGTAAGAAGAGACTAACGGTATCGGGGCTTTTTAAGTAGTTTTTCGGCGATGCGGTTGGAGACCCATCACCAACGATACTTTATGTCTACCATCTTGTCTCATATTAACATCCAAATGTGGCTGAGGAGTCCCTAGTTTTAGAGCTATGAATACCTCTTTTTATTAGTTAATACTTATTTGTTAATAGTTATTATTTATTTGCTGTGTAGTGCCGGCTTAGAATAGCACTACCCCATTTCTTCCGGTGGGTGTACGTAAGAGGCGACTATTGGGGCTTTTAGGGATTTTTGGGCGATGTGGTTGGAGACCCATCACTAAAAACCTTTATCTTTACCATCTTTTACCCAATCAACTTCCAAAAGTGGCTGAGGAATTTATAATTCCTTAGCTCTGGCTACCCCTTCTAGGGAAATATAGCCGTGAGTATGTAATTTATGTATGTTATTTCTGATGAAGAAGCATGAGAGCAGAGTGAATGCAGTAGAGATGAGGTCCCTCAGAAAAATTTGTAATGTTAGATTATGTGACCGAGTGAGAAATAGTGTTATTCGTGAAAAGTGTGGTGTGAAAGATGATATTGTAAGAAAGATAGAAAAAGGAATGTTGAGATGGTTTGGGCACATAGAGAGGATGGATGATAGAAAATTGGTAAAAGGGATCTATAGAGCTAGTGTGGATGGTAATTTTAGTAGAGGACGACCACGGAGAACACACTTGGACCAAATTGAGAGTGTGCTCAAAAAGGCTGGCGTCCGAAGTATGAAGAATAAAAGAGCATGTATGAAAAGATTGATGGATGTAAACGAAGCTAGAGAGGTTTGTCAGGATCGTGCGAAGTGGCGATCAATAGTCTCTGCCTACCCCAATGGGAACTAATGGCGTGAGTATATGTATGTATGTATGTATGTATTTCTGATGTGAAAAACGACTTCAAGTTTTAGGGCTTTTAAAGTGATTTCTGGGGTATTGACCTATATTATTATTAATTATTATATAGCTTTCTAGCTTCTGGGTCCGAATGTGGCGGGTTTGAATCCACGGGTAATCATTTACATGATAATTAAAAATATTTTTAGTCTTGTGTGTTATAAACTTATAAAATATATCGTTAAGATACCATTCCATATTACAAGTCATTATATTGTACTTATTTTGCAACTAATTTGCTCTGTCTAATAAATAAAGGAAAGAAAAATTTCCACACCGGCGGGGATCGAACCAACAAAAGTCGATCGAAACAAAGGAAAGAACAACTTCGCACTAGAAGTCATTGACACTATAGCTCAATTGGCAGAGCGACGGTTGCGTATACCTGGAGGTCGTGGGTTCGATCCTAGATGATGTTGAAAATTTTCTTTTCTTTATTTATTCTTTATTTCTTAGAGGTTTTCACGAACAAAAACATTTTAATTATATTATTTAATCTGTGAAAAATATCCATAGTACATTAATTATTAATGATAATTAAAATGACCAGTAAAATCCAGATGCCGTAAATCCTGTAGATCAGTGAGGATGGGCGCCAGAGCCGTCGCGTCCAAACTGGCTGACGAGGTGACCGTCAGGTGCGTCAGGTTTCTAAACGTGGACGCCAGCAGCTGGGCTCCCGATGAGGATACCTGGAAAGAGATTTCAATCATTTGTAAATGAGAAATAATTTGTTTTACCGCGAATTTCTCATTAATTAACATCATATACTCACGGCTGTAAATCCCTTGAGGGGGTAGCCAGAGCTAAGGAATTAGAAATTCCTCATCCATTTTTGGAAATGTGGGTGGGGAAAAGACGGTAAAAATAAAGGTGGTTGGTGATGGGTCTCCAACCGCATCGCCCAAAAATCCCTTAAAAGCCCCAATACCCTTAGTCGCCTCTTACGTATACCCATCGGTAGAAACGGGGTAGTGCTATTCTAAGCCGACATTACACGGCGAATTATATTTATCTACTTTTATAACTCACTAGAAAGACCACCACCTCTAATGCAGAGTTTAAATCTTAAGGCAGGCTGATTTGTCTTTGCTTGGGTCATGTTATTATGATTGATAACTACTTTAAGGGCCTCCGTGATCAAGCAGTAAAGTTTTAGGTCTCAAATCCGGAGATGTTGGGCTCAATCTCCGCGGAAATAAACTTTGAAGGCCACGCTTAGCCGTCATTCCCGGTCACTGTTACAGGAGGAGTCCAGCGCGGTGGACTATGGTTAAATCCCATCTACAGGGTAAGTAAGGTAAGAGCCCCCGAGGTTGGGATAAATATCACAACTGCTATGATAAAGTACATACATACATACATACATATACTCACGGCTATAAATACCTTACGGGGTAACCAGAACTTTGGAATGAGAAATTGCTCAGCCACTTTTGGAAGTTGATTGGGGAAAAGATGGTAATCTATACTTATAATAAATCTGTAGAGAGGTCAATTCTGTACATGAAATATATTTTCAAAAAAACTATCAGGTGATGATTAGGGATCGATACTGATGCCAAAAATGCAATCAGTAAAATTTTTGTCTGTCTGTCTGTCTGTCTGTCTGTCTGTCTGTCTGTCTGTCTGTCTGTCTGTCGGTTTGTATGTTCCTTATGGAAACAAAAACTACTCGACGGATTCTAACGAAACTTGGTACAATTATTCTTCATACTTCTGCGCAGGTTTTTGTATACTTTCCAGCAGAGTAGTAAAGGGGAATTTTGGGAAATTTTGGGAAAACGGGATAAGTTACTCCATTTTTTAAGTTTCCGTCGCGTGTGCAGCCCTAATGGTTAAACTTACATAGAAATCATGTATGACGGAAAAATTCTGCATAAAATTATCTAAAAAAAAATCCTAAACAGTTTATGTCTATCTTTTACGGTTGACTCACGATAACACGTGTAATTTCTGATAGCTTAGCAGTTCGGAACATTCTGATTATATTTGTTTACTCTTACGTTTGTAAACTTCTCATTCATCCCTAATTTAAAAAAGTTAACATTATTACCTATTCAATAAAAAAAGAATCATAGAAATCGGTATACAAACACCGAAATTATACATAAAATAAGCCAGCGCGCCCGTGACCAAAACCAAATCTTTACTGATTTACATATAACATACTAGATGGCGCCAGTATTTGCATCCTACATCATGTAATGATTTCTTTTTAGATTGTTATGACTACTTCATAGCGTTTTATTCTAAAATTTTCTATTAAACGGAAATACTGAACCGTTCATAAAAGCGCATTCAAAATCACCACTACACTGTTCAGGGAGTGCTATACATTTGATAAATTGAAAACATTGCGCTAAATTTCACAATGCTTAAGCAGGGACTGAAGAAAGAAACCTCAGATATTTTAAAAAAACAACGCTACCCGTGCGAAGCTGGGACGATCCACTAGTAATAAATAAATGTTTTTGGTGACGGGTCTCCAACCACATTGCCCAAGAATCACTTAAGAACCCCTATACCCTTAGTCGCCCCTTACGATCACCCACGCGTAAATGGGGTAGTGATATTCTAAGCCGACACTACACGGGTATAAATAAAGTACAGTACTAACAAAACGTGATACACTAAACATCCATATACGGCGTGAAGTTGAGTTTGAATAGGCCATTTGACTAAGTTTTGAAAACTATCTTACGGTGTTAATTTGCTTATAAGGAGCCCTAAAAAAATATTTTCTGTCTTCATTCTAGCTATTTTATAAAAAAAAACGAAAAAGAAAATGCAATATTCAAATGTGCCGCGAAAACGCGACTTCAAGTAATATGGCGGCTGTAGCACAAATGACGTCAATTCCGCATTAAACACCAATGAGCGAAGCGATACACAGTCTGTTTATGTGCAATCTACGTCATTATAGAAATAGCCAATCACGGTCGTTTTTAGTCACGTGACAGTTGCATCAAAAATACTTATTTTAGAAGATGGATTTTAGTGAAATAATGCAATATTTTTGTCTCGCATTATTACATATTGCTCCAAAAAAGAAATATTAAGACTAATGAAATAAAAGAAATGTATATTTTTATTACAGTCAAATAGCCTATTATAAAGATTAAAAACATGATTTTTTTAAAGTTTCTTGATCACTTAGCGTCTGAAAATAATTTTATTACTATAAAAAAAATTACAAAGAAATACAAATAGTTTATTCAAGAAAAGCGTACAAGTTAATTATAATGGTTTATAAACAAAAACTGCGCTTAACTTCACAGTGCGATTTTAAAGATTATTGCACCGAACTAGACGATAGTCTGTGTTTCAGCATGCAATTCACGTTATATAGTTCTTATCAAAGTTTTGTAGTTCTTATATTAGTGGCTTTAAAAGACAATAATTACTAATTTTATCCTACTAAAATATATTCATATATAGTTAGAGCACAGATATCTAATAAAAAACCTTAGATAAGTCACGCGAGCTCATAAGTGGCACTTAAAAAGGGGGCTAAATAGCTCACTTGACTTTAGTCGCACACTAGCTGCCGTCGCGATCGTTCACGTTGTTTTGGCGTGTTTGTTTCTCAAAATAATCGAGAATGCCGTCGTGTGTGATGAGATTTTGCACAAACTATAGTCGAAAAACTACTAAAAGTGACGGATTACTTATCATAAGTAAGTATTATACATTTTCAACGTTTTAATTATAATTTATAATAAATTAGGTGTAAGGTGTCAAAAAATAGAAGAAGTATTGTGCGTGTCAAGCGGTCGTCTTAAGGTCATATTTCACGTCGGTGCAGAGAAAATATGTTTGTCTCTTTTTAGCGCTTGCTATGAAATGTGCTATCTCGCTGCTATCTCGCTTATATTTCAAATATATTTCTTGGTGTGTTGTTTGGATATATTTCTAGTGGTGTGCGTGCGTACAACTGCCGCAATCAGTGCCACTCGTAAGCGCGGGTTTCCTTGTATAAAACATATCTAGGTATTTAGTACATCTATGAGTTAGAGCATGCAAATTTTAATTCATCATTAGGATGAAATATTATTGTATATTTAAAATAACCGTGATAGCCCAGTGGGTAGAACACTCAGTTATCGTGCAAACGACTAGTGTTCAAATCCTGCGTCGGGCCTACACAAATTTGTCTTTTCTAAAGACATATGTGTGGTTAATTTATCATGGTTTTTAACGGTGAGGGAAAACATCGTGAGGAAACCCACATGGCTAAGTTGTACTTAGTCATGTGACAGTGTATTCGTACAAAACGGCGATAGGCCTGCCCCCTATCACGTGAGTACACTGTCTATGCAAAACGTGGGTACTCTGAACACCAGGTGACAAAGTCACGTGATGTTCAGAAGTATTAGTACCTCTGCCAACCCCTTCGGGGATATTCGGCGTGAACGTTTATGTTATGTTATGTTATTTAAATTAAATTAATATGATTCTGTGTGAGTATTTATTTGTATCTGTAAACGTATTATTCTTCTTGACTTTTAAAATTAAGTCGTTGAGTGATGTTTTATTCTCAAGCGTTTGTTACACTTTATTAACCGAGTAGAACTTTATTTAAGTAGGCTTTTTATGCATTATGCTCTGTATTTAAAAACAAAGTCTCTTATATTTTCTATAAAAAGCAAAAGTACAAATATAAATAAAAGAAACCAAGAAATAGAATAATTCAGACGGACAATCAAGAATAATAACACAATTTTTGTGAAGATGAAAGAAAAATATTTCCTAAAGGTCGTTTGGTCCCAAATTCGTGAGTAAATTTTATTACGTCAACACTGACATCCAAAGAAAATTTAATCCTAACAGGTTTCGAGAAAAAAAAATTAAACGCATAATTTTTAAATTGTGAATGAGTTTGAATTATATGTTTATTTATATTATGTTAGTTGAAACATAGAACATAATATAAAACTTGTAAGTCACCTCACCATACTGACGTGATAGTTCAGTGCCTAGAATACCCGCCTACATAATACATAACATAACATAAACGTTCACGCGTACAATACTTCTGAACATCACGTGACATTGTCACCCTGGTGTTCAGAGTACCCACGTTTTGCATGGACAGAGTAGTCACGTGATAGGGGCAGCCTATCGCCGTTTTGTACGAATACACTGTCACATGACTAAGTACAACTCAGTCATGTGGGTTTCCTCACGATGTTTTCCCTCACCGTTGACAACCGTGTTAAACTAACCACACATATGTTTTTACAAAAGACAAATTGGTGTAGGCCCGACCCGGGATTTGAACACTATTCGTTTGCACGAAAACCGGTATTCTACCCATTGAGCTATCACGTCGTAATACCCGCCTATCTTACAGAAAGTCGTGGATTCAAATACCTGTGCGTTTCCAAAGTAATATGTGTATTCATTTCATCATGGTTGTTATCGGCGAAGAAAAAACATCGTAAGGAAACCTGCATGTCTAAGTTGTACTTAGTCATGTGACAGTGTATTCGTACAAAACCTCAGACCTACCCTGTCACGTTGAGGACACTGTATAAGCGAAACGTGGGTGCTCTGAACAGCAGGTGACAATAATTTGACGTTACTAGTTACTAGTACCTCCGCCACCTTTTCGGAGATTTATGGCGGGAACGCTAGTTTTGAGTCTTGAGTGAGACATACATACATATGTACTCACGGCTATAAATCCCTAGAAGGGGTAGCCAGAGCTAAGGAATTAGAAATCCCTCAGCCACTTTTGGAA
Organism: Bedellia somnulentella; assembly: GCA_963576735.1. Lineage (NCBI taxonomy): Eukaryota > Metazoa > Arthropoda > Insecta > Lepidoptera > Bedelliidae > Bedellia > Bedellia somnulentella. The sequence continues at coordinate 917 of CAUYWD010000120.1, read as the reverse complement.
GTTGCGTGGGGAAAAGGTGGTAAAAATAAAGGTTGTTGGTAATGGGTCTCCAACCGCATCGCCCAAAAATCCCTTAAAATGCCCCAATACCGTTAGTCGCCTCTTACGTACACCGACCGGAAGACATGGGGTAGTGCTATTCTAAGCCGACCACTACACAGCGAAGCCGACACTACACAGCGAGTGAGACGTCCGATATATAAGAGATAAATAAAAAACCAGAATGGTATCTTATGGCAGGAGTTGAGTATACACGCGAGAATTTGTGATCTATCATACATACTAGTGTAGTGTTAAGTATATGGATCTATATGATTGTCACTATATAACATAACATATAATCACGCCATTATTTCCTATTGGGGTAGACAGAGACTATTGATCGTCGCTTTGAACGATCCTGGCAAACCTCACTACCTTCGTTCACAATCCATCAATCGCACACACATGAGAATTTGTGATCTAACTTTCAATAAAATCCAATAAACATAAAAAAAATAACTGATACCAAGCAATTCTTTATCATCCACTCCTATACAGTTTAATGGCCAAATCTACCCGCGATGTAACACTAAAACTTCACAGTAAAATGGCCAACTCTATTTAACTGCAATATATGATCTAGCGACATCTACACGGTGAAATCACTCGCACTAAAAAAACCTACATCGCGGTATCGGAATATTTTTCTAGCTAAGTATAAATACAAATAATAAGTTGGTACACAGCAGGGTGTACGAGCCAGTATATCTTTGCTGTTTCCACAATAAACATAACATAAACGTTCACGCCGCTTATCTCCGAAGGGGTTGGTAGAGGTGCCACCTAGTGGTCCGAAGTAGGTACCCACGTTTTGCTTAGACAGTGCACTCACGGGCAAGCCTATGTTCCCACTATTTATAGCTTGTAGTACTATT
>CAUYWD010000119.1:0-12510 GCA_963576735.1 Bedellia somnulentella | reverse complement strand
GGATTCAGGTTAATTTATTACTTATTAGGTCTTTTTTTGTCATAGAGTATGAGAGAACAAATCCATTTGAATACCATAATTTTGCAAAGAGTTGTCGGATGGAAATTGGTGTTCTCCAGAAACAACATCCAGACTTTTTTTTTGCGTTTTCGCTCTGACAACTTGCAAATTTTGCTGCGATCAAAAGGTAGAGCCTGGAAACATATACAGCGTAAGATAGTGTAGTCCCTCCCTACCCTGTTGTACAATATGCTGAGGCATCTCTGTAGGTGTACGTATACAGCACCAATGCCACCCATATCTTGTCGTTATTTTTTTTTGTAAACTTCTCTTCTTCTTACTGTGTGTCAAAAAATTATATTCATTTTCTTTCTTTGATAGATTTAGGAACGATATGGCAAGAATATAAATAAATTTATATAATGTACAAACATATAGTCTGAGTAAATAATTACTAAATCAGCTGAAAACATAAGCCAAAATTGTTAAAGCTTTTTCAGACAATAGCAAGAACAAACGGCAAGACAGACAAAGATGTAAAAACCTTTGTATCAATTATTATTACATAATCCATTTATGTATATGCATTAAAGTTACAGAAACTACGATTTTATTAACTACAAAACACCACACTATTTCTCACTCATAATCTAACAATAAAATCTCCTCTCCGCTGCATTTGCTGTGCTTTTATGCTTCTTCTGGCACACCCTACATTCGCTGCCATAACATACGCGTTATGAACTGCCATTCATGCCTTTTCGTACACCAGCTAATTAGTCTTTAGGTTATTTACTGCTGCATTCACATTACCCTTTATCACTCTTCTTTGAAAGCCTTTGAAACTTGGGAGCCTTCGAAAGCAAGCAGAAATAGAAGAATGGGCTCGTTAGTTCAAGTGTCTCTCGGTAGCCTAATCACTTGCCAAGGATGTTCAGACGAAGACATTGAAAGCAGGATGGACGCATAGAAAATCTTTTGTAAAGTAAAAACATGTTTATAAACTGAAACTGTACAAACCATAATTTGAAAAAATGAAAAATTGTGAATGTAAAGAGTTTCTTTGTTGCTTCTTCTCTTTACGAACACCTTCCGAAGCAACGGATTAACGATTAATTTAAAACTTTGACGTTCAAAAAATGTTAGTATTTAACTTTATTTTGAAAAATAAACTTTTTGATTTTATTTATTTTTTTGGATAAGGAAGGCATAGACGGCCTTTGCTCAAATAAGGCCTGTCTGGAATTCCGAATTCCAATGTCCTTTTTTGCCGTAAAAAATCTCCCTCTTTGTATCCGTGTTTAAATTGATGCTGCTCTATCAATTTGGTGCAAAACGTGGAGAGTGACGTTCTCACTGGCTAAAACGATCCCGAACGCGGACCTGCGGTTTGGAAGCTATACCAGTAACACTTCAGTTGTGTTTGACATCGCACTTAGAATTAGAAGCTCGAGCACATATTTTAAAGAGAAGCTACAAACGCTGGTATTGCATTTGAGTGGAGACCATCAGACGGCAAGCGAACCCGCGGCCGTCCTGTGATTTGGCTCCGGAGCGTAGAAAACGAGCACAGGACTGTGCTGGAGCGCGGCCAAAGAAGTCGCAAAAGACAGAAAGGAGTGGCGGGAGCTTATGCAGGTTCTACCAGTAGGGTGCCATAGGACGACCACAACAAATACAACTTTAAAATTACATACATATATATACTTACAGCTATTTTCACTAAATGGGGAAGCCAGAATCATAAAATACTTGAGCCCCTTTTGGAAGTTGAGTGGGAAAAATATTGTAAAATGTGAATGTTTTTGGTGATGGGCCTCCAACCGTATCGCCCAAAAATCACTTAAAAAGCTTCGATACCCTTAGTCGCCTCTTACGATCACCCATGAGAAAAAATGGGGTAGTTCAATTCTAAGCCGACACTAGACAGCAAATTTTAAAATTAATATAATACAACTTCACTTGTTTCACTTATTACCATCAATCTCTATCACGCATTCCGTCACAATTTCGTTTCTCTCAACAACCGTGGTTTTGGTTTTATGGACATTCACCTTTATTTCCTGTCTTCAATATAACGCATATGTATACTCTTTAGCAATTTTCCTACGGATTATGACAATAACACTTGACCGTCAACTCAACATATAAGAGGCATTTAATGCGGACTTCATTCTCATTCTCAGTCCATTATCACTAACCATATCAAACAGTCATTCATCTGTCATCTTCTGTAACTGTGTGGTAACGGCGACTACACAAAGTTTAAGGTTACTAGTTTTGGTCTTGTTCGTTCTCATTGTTCTATAAACTTGGTTTGTATAAGTACCTAAGACACGATCGCCCAACACCCCATGGCTAATGTCTGAGAAAGCTTTAGCAATTTCTAATTCTGCAGTATTGTGAATATTTGTGAGCTGTCGTTGGACTACGATATTTATTAATCACATTTTTATGACGGTTTCGCGACTGTTTAGACTTCGTTGAAATCTGCGACCAAAAGTTAACCAATATAAAAATTCAAAGAGGGTAAAGTTGAAGGAAAATTTTGCTTTATTCTATCAGCTTGAGGATAACAGCTATTACTTAAATTAAATTGATGGTAATCCGTCGATACAGCGCCAATAAAACAGATAATATTTAATACGTGCGATAAACATGTCGAATGATATGTTATAAACAGACTTATATTGAAAATATATTACACAGATTTTGACTATCTGCTTTCTTGCTCTATTCAAAAAAATGGTTTTTGCTATTTATCATTTTTGGCTTCTTTAAGTAGTTTTAAAGATTAATAAATAAACCTCTACTCCTATGATATTCTTTTGTTGTCTCTACATGGTGCTTCATAGCTAGAAGGTTCAGAAACAAAGCTAATAAAAAAAGAAATAAATAACAGCGGGTGCGCCCGGACCGTATCATTAGTGTTATCGATAACGAGCAATATTTGGGATTGCCGAAGATAAGACAGTTTTGGCAAATCGTTCGATATCTTTGTATTACTTCGATGTATCGCACCAGCAATTAGGACAAATACATTCGATTGTAATTAATACACGAATATTGATTGTGATGGTCATCGATTTTATCTATATTATTTATTAATGTTCGATGATCACGCTCGTTACGAGCTATCTGGTCTTAGATAAGAATATAATTCAAACATATATGTCGCTTTTTAAAATAAATGATTCATGTTAATTTCTTTTTTTGTATGAAAGTGACCTACCTTACCTATTTTACTGTTTCTGACAGCTTAGAATACAACTATTCCATATTTTCCCGAGGTGTCGTACGACTTGCATATCGTTATACATGTACATGGTCTATTTGGTTGATACCTACAAGATGCAGATGCATTTTAAAGTCGAGTGGAGAAATTGTTAAAATAAAATATAACGGTCCTTTGTTTTTAGTGACGTGATAGCTCAGTGAATACACCTCTTATTGTGCAGACTACTAGTGTTCTAATCCTGGGCCGGGTCTACACCAATTTGTCTTTTTTGAAGACATTTGTGTAGTTAATTTATCATGGTTATTAACGGTGAGGGAAAACATCGTGAGGAAACCCACATGGCTAAGTTGTACTTAGTCATGTGACAGTGTATTCGTAGTATACGGCGATAGGCCTGCCCTCTTTCACGTGAGTACACTGGCGAAGCAAAACGTGGGTACTCTGAACACCAGGTGACAATATCACGTGATGTTCAGAAGTATTAGTACTTCTGCCAACCCCCTTGGGGGATAATCGGCCTGAACGTTTGAGTTTTGAGTTTATTTTAATGTTTTCCCTACTTAACTACAAAAAGAAGTTTAGAAATTTCTTATCCTGGGTTATGTCTAACTATTTCTGAGTTTAATAGCTCTCAGAACAGAACCTAACACGGTTTGAGATGACTGTTGATGATCATTCATTTTGATAATGGCTTTTTTAAATAGCAGTGTTGATATTTATCATACATTTTACTGGTTTTATTTTTATTAAGATTTTCCACTGGATGGCCACTTTTTACGATCCTAGCAAACGAAAAGAGCTTCACTTACATTTATCAATAATTTAATGCATGTTTTTTTATTGTTCAGACTACGGACGTCTGTTTTTTTGCTATGCATTCAGACCGCCGCCGCTGCCTGCCTCCAGACTGCGGATGTCTGCCCGTTTGATGTCTCCTCCGTGGTAGACCGCTACTGACATTAACATCCACATTGGCTCAATAAATGGACCTTTCGCCATTGTAATTTCGTTCATTCCCACTATGTGGCCAAACTACTTCAACATTGCCTTTTCTATCTTTTTTACAATATGGAATTCAACACCGCACCTTTCCATATCATTTTTCAATCGATCATAATGATCACATATATTTTTTTCTTTAATAACGACCAACAGAGGTCGAGACGACTTCGTCTTAATGTCTGTTGCATTCACTCTGCTCTGCCACACCGAACATTCGCTGCCTTCATAAGTGTAGGGTCTAGAAAAGCATACCGGACACTACTTGACATTAGGCTAATTTAAATCTTTTTGTTCATGAAAACCTCATGTGGGGATTATTCCCGCCTGTGTCGAAGTTTTTCTTTCCTATATTTATTCTTTATTGACATTAGGCTATTCACTGCTCCAAACATTGGACACCATAGACGTATTAACTTCAGACTTGTAACCGGGAACAGTGACATGATGCCATTTTGAATGTTTAAGTGTACAGATCCACAATCTTTTCTTGACCGGCGGCGACTACTGGTATAATGTCGCCATTTTGAAATTTCGGCCTGTCATTGTCAGTTAGTTCTTAAATAAATAAAAATTATAGGGTGACCTACGTATATAATAAATTATCACTTTCATTAATATTTTTTGTAGTGGAAACTTTTTCTCAATGACAATTATTTTTATGATGTATCTTTGCTTATTGATAAACGCTTTTATTTCCAGTATTAAATATAAAAAAATATGAAAATTATTATTTATTTTGTTAAATTTTTGTCTAAGTAGGCTAACGCCGTCCGAAAAGTTGTGCGCGCATCTATAGTCATGCGGTGCGGGTTACGGGAAGTGGGGAAATGCTCCTGAATAAGATTTCACTTCGTATACACTGATGCGTGGGTTCTTATCCTAATACCAATGTGTCATTTCTTAAGTCATAACTGTCTGACATATATATAAAAATACAAGGCAAATACGACGTGATAGCTTAATGGGTAGAACACCGGTTAACGTGCAAGCGACTAGTGTTCAAATTCCGGATCGGGCCTACACCAATTTGTTTTTTCTAAAGACATATGTGTGGTTAATTTATCACGGTTGTTAACGGTGAGGAAAAAAATCGTGAGGAAACCCACGTGGCTGAGTTGTACTTAGTCGTGTGACAGTGTATTCGTAGAAAACGGCGATAGGCCTGCCCCCTATCACGTGAGTATACTGTCCATGCAAAGCGTGGGTACTCTGAACACCAGGTGACAAAGTCACGTGATGTTCAGAAGTATTAGTACCTCTGCCAAACCCCTTCGGGGGTATTCGGCGTGAACGTTTATGTAATGTTATGTTATATGTTACAAGGCTGTTAACAGCAATAAAAAGTGCCTATAAATTCACTGACCCAGCAAAATAAATGATCCAAACGATATCTGATGTTTAGAATTATTTTTTCTGTGCCACCTTTCTGGGAGATCTATGTGTGAATATGAAATGTAAAAGACAGTACACGACAAGGTAAGCCTCTGATTTACAGGATTAAAAAAATGATTTTATGTAGTTACCCACTTATTAACTCTGAGTGTCACAAGTAACAAATCCTTGAGTATAAAATAATGAGTTTGCAGAGAAGTACAATTGGCAGTGTTATCGCTAAAAGCGATCTCTTCTAGAAAACATTTGGGAGGTAAGATAAGCAACACAGTCATTCGGGTAGACATACCAGACAAGGGCAAAAATAAATAAATATAATTAGCTTACATTTGGTTTTCTTACAATAATAGTTATTACATACATACATACATATACTCACGGCTGTAAATCTCTAGAAGGGGTAGCCAGATTTAAGGAATTAGAAACTCCTCAGCCACTTTTGGAAAGTTGAGTGGGGTAAAGATGGTAAAATAAAGGTTATTGGTGATGGGTCTCCAACCGCATCGCCCAAAAATCTCTTAAAAGCCCCAATCCCGTTAGTCGCCTCTTACGTACACCCACCGGCAGAAATGGGGTAGTGCTATTCTAAGCCGACACTACATAGCAACTAGTTATAATGAAATGAATATTATATAATTTGTTTTATTAAGACATTTCAATACTGTACTACATAAATTAGCCTGTATGATGTAAAATTATTTCCCTTATAATGGTTAATTTTTATTTACTGGCAACACTAATATCGATGACAGCGACGCCCTTACCAGCCAAGAAAAGATTGTGGATCTGTAATAATAATTTTAAGATAAATTTTTGTTGGTTGTTAGAGTTGTCACGAGCAACAGCAAATTAATTTTAAAATTTATAATTTTTCCTTTTGTTTTAAGTATCTTTACAGATTGCATAAGAATACGTATAGTTATTCATATTAGTTCATTTTTATAAATGGATTGCGATCCTCCCGATCCTGGGGTGGATCCCCCTGACCCTGGAGTTCCAAACCCGTTGTTACCTATTTTCTCGCAAGAAAATTCGCCTAATTCTGGCTCAAAATAGCGAGAAAATTCTTCTAAATTTAATGTTAAGTTTCAAAATTCAAAAAGAATAATTCAAGATCCCTCTTTGGCCTCACCTTCCATACAAAATGTCTTTATTCATCCTGATTTTGATTCCAAAAAGTATATTCCGAAACGGATCTACCTCACAGAAGCGAACCCGATCCTGCCGCGGGCACCACAATAAGATCAATCCAGTTCGGCAAATTATTAGTCAAACACAAAATTAAATAAATTGTCGAGGATGGCGTCAAAAATATTGACAGGAATAGAATCTCAATAGAATTTAAAAACGCAATATCGGCTAATTCTTTTTTAACTTTCCAGACATTAAAAGAAAAAAAGTTCTCTGCTACAATTCCCAATTACAACGTAACGCGCATGGGTTTAGTAAGAAATGTTCCAATTGACTGGTCTATGCAGGAGCTGGTGAAAGCAGCGATCATAGATTCAGGATCTGGTAATATTATTATCAAAAGGCAAATGCTCAAAAACGACTTGTAGCTAACAAAGAAAAAAGGGGGTGGTTGGCTTACTGTGAAAGTTTATCACCCAAAACCCATCCTTCTTTTGTTTGGCAAAATATAAGAAGATTTCGTGGGTCTTTTATAGATAATAATGTTAAAGTTAATGATAGGTCTACTTGGATTCAAGATTTTACTCAAAGGCTAGCATTAGAAAATATCGGCATTCAGGATACTCAGTTAAAATTATTTGAAAGTTATCTTAGTAATAGACTTCAGTGCCTAAAAATTGGAGACAATTATAGCACATTTTTAAAAAACCACCCCTTTGGTGTCCCTCAGGGTAGTATCTTAGGACCCAGCCTATTTTTGATTTATATTAATGAGCTATGTAATCTCCAACTTAATAACGGCACCATAGTTTCATATGCAGATGACACAGCCTTACTTTTTTCTGCAAAAACAATAGACGAAGCTTATAAATTCGCTCAATCTGGCTTTAGTATTGTGAATGACTGGCTTTTTAATAATTTTCTGTCCTTGAATACTGATAAAACTATGTATATGATTTTCGCAAGGAACACTTCTACACCATTACTCAATAACACCCCGCTTTATGCACATCACCGCACTTGCACTGATAGCGCACCATGCCTATGCTCAACTATCTCCAAAGCAATGAACATCAAATATCTTGGAATTACTCTCGACGTTACTTTAACTTTTAAGGTCCATATTAATGCACTCTGAAATAGAATTAGAAAACTTATAGTAATATTTAAAAAGTTGAGACACATATGTGACTACGCTTTAATAAAGCAAATCTATCAAGCGCTTGGTCAATCCTTACTGACTTATTGCATAAAATCTTGGGGAGGTGCTGGCATAACCACTATGTTAAAACTGGAACGAGCTCAAAGAGCGCTACTTAAAGTAGCTACTGCGCGCCCTTTCTATTTCCCTACTACCGAACTATATAAACAATGCAAAGTGCTAACTGTGCGCCAGCTCTTTATTCTATTCACTGTTCTAAAACAGCATGCTAGCTTATACTTCAACCCTGATACACTAAATAGGAGACGAAAGGATATAGTATGTTTGAATACCTATAGTGCAAAATTTTCCATTACAAATAGATTCTTTATATTTTTAGGACCATACTTATATAATAAAATTAATAGATTACTAGAATTATATAACTCAAACAACTTTGAATGCAAGAAAAAACTTCAATCGTGGCTATTAAATCTTACATACACGGAATCAGAGGAATTGCTTAATATAAGATGTTTTTATTTATTTTTTTATCATAATAATACAATTAGTTAGATACAATCGATTTCTGATAATAATTTATACACTACTTACCAATACCATTATATGAAAACTGATAGTTTAAGCCTTTTTTGTTTATTGTTGCCTGAAATACAGGTAAATTACCTAGCTCAGGAACAGGAAAATGTTATATTTTGTACTTTAAATAATTAACTAGGTTAAGACGAATATTATTTACTTTTGAAAACTGAATAATTTTTTTTTTTTTTTATTATTTATTATCTCCTATTGTTCTTCCCTCAGTGTGTCAGCTACTGCTGGTGCGATGCGGTTGAGCAGAATCTTCGCTAAAACTTTTGCGGCGGAAGGTAGTAGTGTAATGCCGCGCCAGTTATCACATCGCGTTAAATCACCCTTCTTAGGAACTTTCACCAGAAGGCCTTGTTTCCATTCATCGGGAACTCGTCCAGTCTCCCAAATGCGGGTAAGAAGGGGATACAGCAGTGAAGCAGATGTAGCAGCATCGGCTCTCAGCATATCCACGTGCACATTGTCGACTCCTGGCGCTTTCCCTGGTTTCAGAGACTTCACTGCTAATAAAGTTTCATCAAATGAGGGAGGTGCTGTCGCAATATCTAATACAGTGACTGGTGAGCTAGTGCTGGTTTCATGAGAGTCTGGCGTCTGGGTTTGCTTTAGAAGGCTCGTGAAGTGTTCAGTCCATCTTTGCAACTGTTCGTCTGAGGTACATAGGAGGCTACCGTCACTACCTTTAAGCGGTTTTTTAGTCATACGTGCTTTGCGCCCGCTAAGTCGGCGCGTGATGTCATACAACTGGCGCATGTCTTTGCGGCGGGCCGCGGTGTTCGCACGTTCCGCTAGTTCGTCGGCGGCTCTGCGTTGGTCACGTCTCGACATTCTTTTGATGTTTTTGCGAAGGACATTGTAGCGCTCCTGGAGGCTAGTAGCTTGTGGCTCAGTGCTTGACAGTAATTGCAGCTTGATCCCTTGCCTTTCTTCGATTTGCTGCCACAGCTCAGAGGACATCCAGTCTTCCCTCCTCGGGGAAATATATCCGAGTGCTTCTTCACCGGCCTTTGTGAAGGCAGTGCGAACGCGGACCCAAGTTTCCTCAATTTGCTCATCTTCTAATTCCTCTAAAAGTTCGAACTGATTCCTGAGAGACAAACAGAATTCTTCCCGTCCTTCTGGTGTCCGTAGTTTCCGGACTTCAAAACTTCTAGAGATCTTCTCAAAGTTACGGCGGGGGGAGGAAAGCTTGAGCCTTACCTCAGCAACAACTAGGTGGTGATCGCTGTCTACGTCGGCACCACGTCGGTTACGAACATCCAACAGGGAGGATCTCCATGTGCGGCTGATCGCAACATGATCAATCTGGTTGCGAGTTACACCATCAGGGGAAATCCATGTTGTTTTATGGCACTCTTTGTGTTTAAACAATGTTCCTCCTATAACGAGGTTTCTTGCGGAACACAGGTCACCGAAAAGTTCTCCGTTCTCGTTTATGTTTCCGATGGCGCCATGAGTACCCATATAGTGTTCTCTTCCTTCATTGTCATTGCCTAGCTTCGCGTTAAAGTCACCTATCAAGAAAACGATGTCCTGTTTTCGGATCTTCCTCAGTGTAGCCTCGAGCTGCTCATAAAAAGCTGCTTTCACATCATCAGTGGCTGAGTTTGTCGGAGCGTAACACTGGATTACGCTTATCTTGCGTGCTCGTGAGTCAAACCGGGCTGTTATGATTCGCTCCGACACAGGTGACCAGGTTAACAGACTTTTTTTGGCACATCGACTAAGAAGCAGGCCAACTCCATATTCTCTACTTGCGTCCACATCCTCTTTGCCACTATACAGAAGTGTGTAGCCCAAGTCAGCAACTTCCTCACCAAAACCATTCCATCTTGTCTCGCTCAATCCAAGGATGTGGATGTTATATTCACTCATGACTTTGGCTATCTGTGGTAGCCGTTCGGGTCGAGTCATGGTTCTGACATTCCAGCACCCAATCCGTGTCCGTTGTTTAAAGCCAAAGGTCGTCGGTAAAGGGATTCGGGTATTCTTATTAACAGGTTTCTTAATCAATAAATTTAAGAGTGTGCAGGGGATTAGCCCACAGCACTCCGATCACGACGATGGGGCTGCCATCTTTGCGTTCGTGCCCGCAGAGCCAGACTTTTAGCCGGTTTCCGCTCCGGACGCTCCTGCACAGACCACACTAACACCTTGCGCATACTGATCGAGCAGTGTGTCGAATGGCAGTCGGAACTACTGCTGGCATTCGTCGATTTCGAAAAAGCCTTCGACACTGTGAACTGGGGCGCGTTGTGGTCCAGCCTTAGTCGCAGGGGCATCCCGCAGTGTATTATTGATATAATCCGCGCCCTGTACGAAGGTAGCACATGCCGCGTGATCCATGAGAAGGAGCTGGGAGCACCAATATGCATCTCTGCGGGCGTCAAGCAAGGATGCCTCTTATCGCCGCTTCTCTTCATTATTCTGTTGGACGACGTCATGAGAGCGGTCACCCAAACACCTCGAGGTGTGAAGTGGGGCGCTTCTGTCTTAGAAGACTTGGACTACGCGGACGACATTGTGTTAATCTCGCCAACTCTAGCCCATTTAGAAGCTAAACTTGAGAGTCTTAGAAAGCAAGCAGAAGTCATGGGCCTGCGAATTAATAAACGCAAAACAGTCGACATGCGGATAAATCCTTCAACGACGGAACCATTGAAGCTTCAAGATACCCCCCTTGAATCCGCTCGTAAGTTTGTTTACCTCGGTAGTGTTATTACGTGTCAAGGAGGTGCAGACGAGGATGTTGAAAGCAGGATACGGAAGGCAAACGCGGCCTTTGCCCAACTGAGACCTGTCTGGGAGTCAAATGTCCTTTCCCGTCGAGTAAAGATCTCCCTCTTCGAATCCGTGGTGAAATCCGTTCTGCTCTTTGGCTGTGAAACGTGGAGAGTGACAAAGGGGCTGACGAATAAGCTCCAAGTCTTCGTCAACAAGTCCCTGAGGTCAATCCTCCGCATTTACTGGCCAATGACAATCCGGAACGTGGACCTGTGGAACCAATGCCAGCAGACTCCAGTTGTGACTGACATCGCACTGAGAAAATGGAGGTGGATGGGACACACATTTCGAAGAGGGACCACAAACGCCAGCATCGCATTCGAGTGGAAACCACCGGACGGCAAGCGAGCCCGCGGCCGTCCCGTACACACTTGGCGCCGGAGCGTGGAGAGCGAGCTGCGAGCGGCGGGACTGAGTTGGAGTGCGGCCAGGGAAGTCGCGGCAGACAGGAAGGCGTGGCGGGAGCTTGTGCAGGCCCTGTGCACCAGTGGGGTGCCATAGGACAACAACAACAACACATCTCCTATTGTTCCCACTCGAGAAGAATGGATTCCTATTGTCATTGTTTCATCAGCTCTTTCAGAATTTGATCGACCTTTTTTAAATTCTGAGCTTAATATGGTTTTAGATGCTTTGAGAGATTCCTCGCCTGGAATAGATCGTTTTTGAGAGATGCCGCCCTGGCGCGGCAAAGGAGTGTACCTAAGCTAAGTTGGGTAGGGTAAGTATAAAAATAAAAGAGACTAAATCTTGAGTCTAGTGTGGCTCTAAATTAAGTGTTATGTTCTAAGACCTCACCGGCGCGGCGGGGTCGGTGTCGGGAGAGGATTATTAGTTAGTTACATCCAATTATTTTTATGATTGTGCGCAGGCGCGATGGGGTGCTCGGCGTGGTGGGGCGGCGCGGGGCGGCGCGGCGGCGGCGGGCAGGTGCGGTTCTCGGCGCTGCAGGCGGCGGCGCTGGAGCGGCGGTTCCTACGCGCGCGCTACCTGCCGCCCGACCAGCGCCGCCAGCTCGCCGCGCAGCTCCGACTCAGCGACCGACAGGTAGCGCCTGACTTCCATCATACATACACTCACGGTGCTGAATCAAACACACATGCATAGACACATACATACACACGCACACACACACACACACACACACAAACCCAAATACACTTACCTATTCTGTTAACATTTTTATATTTTTTTGTTTTTAATATTGTTT
>CAUYWD010000117.1:2500-74789 GCA_963576735.1 Bedellia somnulentella | reverse complement strand
GGACCCGGGTCGTAGAAGGGTCCGCCGCCGCGGTACGCGACGCTAGTACCGCGGCCCAAGGGGGTCCTAAGGGACCATAAAACCCTACTAGTGTGGGCACGAATCCGCCTGGTGGGATTTCAGAGGCAGGGGGTGCTCAGAGTGAGGGTTCTGGGTGCCCATCAACACCTGTCGCGAGAAGGTCGGGGACTCAGGGTGGCCTTTGTCTCTGAACCGGAAGAGGGCATAAAGGAGGGGCTTTGACTTACCCCTCCCAAGAAGTATGCCAAAAGGCGTGGTGCGCGGGACCAGCGGTAGACTTCCTGGGGTGCTTCCCGTTGGTCCCGCCCAAATGCACCTGAGATGGCCACCCGTGGGGTTTTAGTCAGTAGAAGTCTGACATATCCCCGTCGCAGCCTCATGCGGCAGGGAATCCATGAGGATTTCCCCACGTAAAAAAAAAAGGTTAGCCTCACATGGTACAGCCTTGTCGTGGCGTGGGGGCTCAGTAGCCTCGGGCAATCCAGCCCGAGGTGAAGCCAATGTACCGAGTAGGCGTCGTTGTTGAGTTAGAACCTGACGTTTGCATCGCATCGGTCGGCCAGGTTCTGTCTTGCATTCGGTCCCAGCTACCCACCTTGGGCGGCTGGTGTTGGAGGGCCGGCGGTGTCTTCATGATACTGCCGGCCAAACCGTAAGCCTACTTCGGTGGGAACGGGGGCTCAGGCCACTGAGGTCTGGGCTGCGAGAAAGAAAACCTCTATAAAAAATTACCCCAATCCCAAGGTCGGCGTGCCGAGGGGATGAGTGTCTGGAGGGGGTCCAGTGCCTAGCGTCAGGGAAGGGGGGAAAGCTCGATGGTAGGCCGAGGGTAAAGCCTACCAAAAACAAAAATGGATAATTCGGCATGTTTCAAAAGTCTTACCCAGGTGGGTCCCCGAAAGGGGGAATCCCACCATTCCGCGGCTGCGGAAGGCGCCCCCACGTATTCTGGGGGGGGGCAAAAACTGCCAACCAAACGACCACAGCAAACGATTAACGGATTCCGAGTATAGTGAGGAGGTGATGAGTGACACGTCAATGAAAACAGCAGGGAGTTCGAATAGCTTCTTCGACCTCATTAGAAAGCGACGAGCTGGTAGCGTTAGGTTAGGTTAGGTTAGGTTAGGTTGGGTTGGGTTAGGTTAGGTTAGGTTAGGTTAGGTTGGGTTAGGTTAGGTTAGGTTAGGTTAGGTTGGGTTAGGTTCCCCCACACGGTGCAGCCTTGTCGTGGCGTGGGGGCTCAGTAGCCTCGGGCAATCCAGTCCGGGGTGAAGCCAATGGCATCGAGGTGGGTCCGCTTCTCTCCTCTGCTTCCAGAGGTAGCAGTAAGCGGACGAGAAAAGCCATTGCACTTCATGTGCTTGGCTAATCGAGTCGTCTTTCCCGCATCGGGTTTATTTAGTGGAGTTTAGCCCCGGCGTCTGTCTCACATTGAGCGGCCTGGTGGTTAGGGGGCGGCAGTTTCGTTACGTCACTGCCGGCCAACCCGTAAACTTACTTGTAAGAGCGGGGGCTCAGGCCACTGAGGTCTGAGCCGCGAGGAAGAAAACCTCTGTAAAAAATTACCCCAATCCTAAGGTTGGCGTGCCGAGAGGATGAATGGCTGGAGGGTCTCCAGTCCCTAGCGCGGGTGATAGGGAGAACTCGTTAGTAGGCCGAGTATAAAATTGCCTACTAATTTTAAATGATGAGTGTTAATAGAAAACAAATACCCCAGGAGGGTACCACCGGCTCCACCGGTGGAGAATCCCTCCCTGCATCGAAAGATGTAGGCTGCCCTTCGTATTCTGGGGGGGGCACCACCCATCCACCTAGATCAATAGATCTAGAGACTCGCTTGAGTCAAAATCGCTACGCTGTACTTGACAGTCGTCCAAGTTCAGCTCGAGGTACTAACAGGGAGCTCGATGATGGAGAAATGAGTGATTCTTCAATTCGTTCCTCTGCTTCTATTTTGTCTTCCGTCTCAGCGGTGTCAATGGCATCACGGAAGCGAAAAAGTGGCTCTCGGATGAGCACTATCTCATCTCAAAGGAGAAAGGTTGTGTCAAAGGCTGGTGAGTTTGCTGAACCTTTTCCAGCCGATGATGTTTCAGCTGATGACGTGGACTGGTCAGTGGACTTCAAAGCGCAACCTACAGCCGAAGTGGGTGCCAGAGCATTGGAAGCGGCAACAAAAGTTATAAATGTGGCCGATAAGTCAAGGAACTTGAAGGGAACTTTTGTGCGGGACCTTAAAGCAGCGGCACGGCTTTTCGAAGCGGCTACTGCTGAACTGACGCAACGGTCGTCCGACCACTTTAACGAAGAGCGCTTGCAGCAGGAAAACTTTGAGCTTAGAGCCCGAGTAGCTGCCCTAGAGGAAAAAATAGGGCGTATGACTGAGCACGAAAACTCTCCAAGCAGAGTGAGTCCAAGGCCTTCACAACCAAAAGCTGCTGCTCCAAGCCCGATAGCTTTAGAGGCAATAGAGGCGCTCATAACAGAAAAGCTGAATGCTTTCATGAATGAGCTGTTTCCACAGAGAGCTATAAGGCCTCCTTTGGGTAGGCAAAATGCACCAATTAAAGAGAAGGCAGTGGAAATAAATAAGCCCACAAAATCTCAAAGAGCGCGCAAGCGGAGAACACCCATGCAGCCCTCCGTTGCTGAACTACCAGCGGTACCGAGGCTTAATGTTCCTGCACAAAAACCGCAATCGGAATCATGGGCAACAGTAGCTAGCCGGAGGGCCAAAAAGACTCCAGGGAATACGAAACAGCCAAAGTCTGCGTCTCAGACTAAAGCTGTTTCAAAAAATAAAGGTAATAAGCGAAAGCCTCCAAAACCTCCGAAAAACGCTGTTATTACTGTCACCGTTCCAGGGGGTTCCAACACCTCATACGCTGAGGTCATGGACACGGCAAAGCAGCGGATCAATTTGAAGGATCTCGGGATAACCGCTGTTCGCCAAAAGCTGACAGCCACTGGAGGACTCCTTCTGGAAGTACCCGGCCCGGAAAGTGTCACTAAGGCAGATGCGCTAGCAACGCGTATGACAGCTGCTTTAGCTGAATTCAACGTCCATATAGCCCGCCCCATCAAATGTGGTGAAATGAGAGTGATGGACTTAGACGAATCTATGACTGCTGGGCAAATAGCTCATGCCATAGTGGAATTGAGTGGTTGTTCTCCCAATGACATAAAGGTGGGAGAAATTAATAAAGGAAGCAACAGACTTGGTTCTGTATGGGTCAAATGTCCTTTAAAAGTAGTTCATACATTAGCGAAAGCTAAAGTGTTGCAGGTAGGATGGGTACTTACGCGTGTAGAAGTATTGCCCACTCGAACATTGCAATGTTATAAATGCTTGGAGCCTGGTCACGTAAGAATCCAATGCAAAAGCACCGTTGATCGTGGGGACCGGTGCTATAAGTGCGGTGAGAGTGGCCACAAAGCACGTCAATGCGTAGCCGTTGCTGCGAATTGTCCGCTATGCACCGACCTAGGTAGACAATCTGACCACCGTCTGGGGACAAAAAAGTGTCAACCGATGTCAGATAAAGGCAAGAGGAAAGGCCAGCTGGAGAGTTTGAAGACCACTCTGATGCCGGCTGCAGTGAGCACATGCTCACAGGGAGGAGCTATGGATGTTTAAAATTCACTTTGAAAATCCTTCAAGCCAACCTGAACCACTGCCGGGGGGCGCAGGATCTTCTTCTGCAGAACCTCTCGGAACGTTCAGTTGCTGTGGCCGTTGTATCAGAGCCATACGTCATACCGAATCACCCCCGCTGGTTTGGCGATGTAACTGGCTGTGTTGCAATACACTGGGGCGGACAAAGTAACAATTTGCCAATGTCACTTCTTCAAAATGGTCAAGGATGGGTAGCAGTTTCATGGGGCTCTTTGGCAATAGTAGGCTGCTACATATCTCCAAACTGTAGTCTTGCTGAGTACGAAACATACTTAGACGGACTTTCTGTATGTGTTCGCGGTCTGGTTTCTGACTCGATAATAGTCCTTGGCGATTTCAACGCTCGCTCACACGTGTGGGGAGACACCACAACTGAGCCAAAAAGTGACACTCTACTTGAATGGGCTGCGGAACTAAATCTTGGGCTTCTAAATCAGGGTTCTGTCCCGACTTGCATAAGATGGCAAGGGGAGTCCATCGTCGACCTATCTTGGGCAAGTCCATCTGCTTCTCGACAATTGACCGGATGGAGAGTTTTAGACGGTGAAACTACACTTTCAGACCACCAGTATATTGAGATGGTAATAAATGTGAGGCTTTCTACTACTGGTCACAACCCTCAAAACGCTAAACCCCGACGATGGTCTCTCCAGAAACTTAACCGAGACCTACTTCTGGCCGCTGCAAACACTGCTGCTTGGGCTGAAGCGGACGAAGAACCTGATCCAGAAACTGAAGCTGCCTGGTTTCGTGATACGATGACCTCTATTTGCGATGCCTCCATGCCCCGAAGTAGGCCTGCAATGAACAGAAATCAGTACTGGTGGTCCAATGAAATAGCACGTCTTCGTAATGTGTGCTCGTCCAGTAGACGCCAATACACTCGAGCCCGCAGAAGACGGCGATCTACCGCCGAAGAGAAAGCCGCAGCCTACGCTGTTTATAGAGAGGCGACAATTGCACTGCAAACAGCGATAGCGGACGCCAAGGTCAGATCATGGAAAGAACTATTAGAAGGTCTAGACAGGGACCCATGGGGGCGTCCATATAAGATGGTAATGGGCAAGCTCCGCCCGTGGGTTCCTCCTCTTACTGAAACTCTGGACATGAACTTCACTGCAACGGTGGTAACAACACTGTTTCCTAGGTCTACAGGGGAACATTCAAATGAGCTGGATCATGTACACCCACCTTCATCCTCTGAAGAAGACGCCGTGACACCGGAGGAGTTACGGTGGGCCCTGAAACGGATAGGTGCAAAAAATACAGCTCCGGGCCCAGATGGAATCCCAGGTAGGGCATTGGTTTTAGCGCTCACAGTTCTAGGTGAAAGAATGCAGCTTCTGCTAACTAACTGCCTGCGCCGTGGAGTCTTTCCTTCAGATTGGAAACAAGCAAAGTTGGTTTTACTGCGGAAAGAGGGTAGAACTTCAGAGTCACCCTCGGCATACCGACCCATTTGCTTGTTGGATGAGATTGGGAAGCTGTTTGAGCATATAATCGCAGACCGTCTAAATGACCATTTGTCAAACACAGGCCCAAATCTCTCTGAATGCCAGTTTGGATTTCGAAAAGGGCGCTCCACTATAGATGCCATCCTCCGTCTACGCTCACTGTCGGAAGAAGCCATAGATCGGGGGAGGGTTGTGCTAGCCGTAAGTTTAGACATTGTGAACGCTTTCAATACTGTTCCGTGGCAAGCAATACGAGAGGCACTAGAGCATCACAACTTTCCGTCTGGCTTGTACAGAATCGTGGATGCATATCTGAGCAATAGGTCTATAACTTATGTGGGAAGGAATGGTTATTCTGTTCAGAGAGAGGTGGACCGCGGGGTACCTCAAGGTTCCGTGCTTGGGCCATTACTATGGAACCTTGCATACGACTCCATTCTACGCACAACACTACCAGAAGGGACAAGCCTAATCTGTTATGCGGATGACACCCTTGTGATTGTGGAGGAAGAATCGTTTGAAAGAACCGCTCGACTCGCTGAACTAAGTGTGGCACGGGTTGTTTCAAAGATCGAAGATCTTGGTCTAAAGGTAGCACCACAAAAAACAGAGGCTATTTGGTTTCATAACCTTCGCAGAGGCGAAACACCACCGGATACAACAATCCGAGTCCAAAACGCTGCTGTTGAGGTGGGGCAGTTTATGAAATATTTGGGTGTCGTACTGGATAGCCGTTGGGAATTCGTGGAACACTTTGAGCGCCTAACCCCACGGATTCAGAGGGTAGCGGGTGCTATGCACCGGTTGCTACCAAATCTTGGGGGACCAAGGGAAGAAGTCCGCCGGCTGTACGCCGGTGTTTTGCGGTCTATAGCTGTTTATGCAGCTCCAGTCTGGTCCGACAAGTTATCAAGGCGTTGTAGGGCTAAACTACTAAGTGCACAACGACTAATAGCTATAAGAGTCTCTAGAGCCTATCGCACGGTCTCTTACGATGCAGCAACACTTCTGGCTCGAATACCTCCTCTCGACATTCTTGCTGACCTAGAGTCGAAAGTGTACCATCGTACTCGTAATGCTAATAGGGACGGGACAGAAAGGGAGCTTAGAACTCTTCGTAATCAATCCCGGAGACAAGCGCTCGTTATATGGCGAGAGAGATTAGAAGAGCCTCCTTCTGTAAGGAGACGTACTATCAGCGCAATCCTTCCAAATTTCAGAAATTGGTTAGATCGGTCGAGTGGTAGCCTTACTTATAGGCTCACTCAAATACTTACTGGACACGGCTGTTTTGGCGAGTACTTAAACAGAATTGGGCGTGAGCAAACAGCACAATGTCACCACTGTGGAGCATCCTGTGATTCTGCTCAACACACACTCGAAAGTTGCCCAGCATGGGCCAATGAGCGACACATCTTAGTCCGAACAATTGGTCAAGATCTCTCCCTACCGACTGTAGTAAAAACTATGCTGGAAAGTGGAGAAAATTGGAGCGCCGTTGTCTCTTTTTGCGAAGCAGTCATGCTACAAAAAGAGGCAGCTGAGCGGGACCGGGAGAGGACCGATCCCAATCGACGGCAAAGACGACGCAGGGGCGGTGGTGCACTCCGTCCCTGATACTTTCCTCACACCCTGTAGCGTTGGGTGGAAGAATAGACCTACAGCATTTTCCCGCTTGGCGTAAGAGGCAGCCTAAAGGAACAACAGCAGATCGTAGGCGTCCGATGTAGGGACATTAGACGTCATACCAGCGATCTCGAGATGTAAATAACAATCTTCGATCGATTGCTATCAAGCTGGAGGTCTGGGGACTATAAAATCCCCAGTGAAGTGCCCCATAGGGCGCGTACAAGGGAGTCATTGGTGTGTTCGGCGAGATCCCTATGACTCCCAACAAGTGCTGAGGTTGGCCAACGAGGGGGTTTTAGTGGGTAGAAATCCCACATAACCCGAACATGTCCCTATCATGTCCGGGTATCTTTCTGAAGATTTCCCCCTCGGAGAAAAAAAAAAAAAAAAAAAAAAGGTTGGGTTAGGTTAGGTTGGGTTAGGTTAGGTTGGGTTAGGTTAGGTTAGGTTAGGTTAGGTTGGGTTAGGTTAGGTTAGGTTAGGTTAGGTTCCCCCACACGGTACAGCCTTGTCGTGGCGTGGGGGCTCAGTAGCCTCGGGCAATCCAGTCCGGGGTGAAGCCAATGTACCGATTAGGCGTCGTTGTTAAGTTAGAACCTGGCGTTTGTGTCGTATCGGTCGGCCAGGTTCTGTCTTGCGTTCGGTCCCAGCTACCCACATTGGGCGGCTGGTGATGGAGGGGCGGCAGTGTCTTCAAGATACTGTCGGCCAACCCGTAAACCTACTTCGGTGGGAATGGGGGCTCAGGCCACTGAGGTATGGGCTGCGAGGAAGAAAACCTCTATAAAAAAATTACCCTAATTCCAAGGTTGGCGTGCCGAGGGAATGAATGGCTGGGAGGTATCCAGTGCCTAGCGTCAGGGGAAGGGGGGGATAGCTCGATGGTAGGCCGAGGGTAAAATTGCCTACCACAACAATGAAATGATGGCTTGTAAAAACAATGTTTTACCCCAGGAGGGTACCGCTGGCTCTGCCAGTGGAGAATCCCTCCCTGTACTAACCGGTACAGGCTGCCCCTCGTATTCTGGGGGGGGCAACACCCATCTTCAGGGAAATCTTTTCCCAAAAATTATACTCACGGACATATACAAACGACTTACGGATTCCGAGATTAGTGATGATTATATGACTGACTGCATGTCAGTTAAGACTATCAGTAGCTCCAACAGCCTTTTCGAAGGTCTCAGGAAACGGCCTGTTGAGAGTGCCTCTTCCGATTCTGAGGATGTTGCAAATTCATCCAATATGAGTCGGAATGCTCCGTCAAAAAGAGGTCGCGGTAGACCACCATCGACGGGCCAATATATAGGCATTGGCAAAGCAAGGGAGGAAGCTGCTGCAGCTAAACGGGAGGAGTTTTTATTGCAGCAGAACGATGAACTCTCGCAGCGTATGGAACGGTACAAAAAACAACAAGAGAAGAAGAGGTCTCGTGCCTTGGAGGTTCCTGTACCTATATTTGACAAGAGTGCTAATGACCTCATGACGACGGTCAAAAAGGAGCTGACTAACATCTTAAATGTGGCTGATAAGTCGAAATCATTAAAAGGCACGTTAGTCAGAGTTCTGAAAGATGCAGTAAATTCCATTAATGAGTCATCCGAGGCCATGCTTGAGCGATCATCATCAGACGAGACTAAGAGGCTCCAGCAAGAAAACACCCGGCTCAAAAATGAGCTCGAACAGATGCGGACATCAAATGAGAGCCTCCGGCTGGAGCAAGCTGCTCTCCGCCAGGAATTGGATTCCCTTCGTATTGAAATCCGGTCTGGTCGCCCAGACCAAGTAGATGGCGAAGATCTTGCCAGATCCATAATGGTCCAAGTAGGGACTATGTTGAACGCGAGGCTGGAGTCTCTCGAAGAGCGCCTCCTACCTGAAAAGCGCCTGAGACCTCCTCTGGCAGCTGACAAAAGAAGACGGCTACAAGAAACTGCAGAAACAGTGAACTTCGCTCCGCCAACTAAAGGTTCCAGTCATGCGGAAATTACTAGAGGAAAGGGCAAAGGAAAGGGCAAGAAGACTGCGCAAAAACCTCAGAGGCAGCAAAGCGTCGCTGTGTCATCTAACACACAGGTTGATTCATTGCCTTCTACCCCAAAGGCGCAACCTGCTTTAGTCCCAGTTGTGGTTTCTGGTGAGGAAACGTGGGCAACGGTAGTTCGCCGTGGCAAAAAGAAGGGGAAAACTAACACCCCGGCTAAAGCTCCACAAAACGTACCGGCTAAAGTGGCAGCCAAGAAATTAAAAGTTCCTCGCTCTGCTGCGGTAATCGTTACCCTAGTGGAAGGCGCTGTCGATAAGGGCATAACACTGAATAGTGTTATGACTGATGCTAGGCAACGTATTGATATATCTGGCCTGGGCATTGGTCCCCTGCGAATACGATCAGCTTTGACAGGTGCCCGTAAATTGGAAGTCTCAGGGGAACAAGCTCAGACAAAAGCAGATCAACTTGCAGAAAAGCTGAGAGAAGTGCTTCCCTCAGACTTAGTAAGAATATCTAGACCAGAGAAAGTTGAGACAATTCGTCTAACTGATCTTGATGACTCTGTGTCTGCAACTGAAATTGCCCAGGCCGTCGCTAGCGCTGGCGGATGTTATTCGGGCAATGTTAAGGTCGGGCAGATTTCAAATGATTATAGGCGAACCTGCACGGTCATTGTAAAGTGTCCTTTAGTGGCTGCTAAAAAGCTCCTTCAAGCGGGTAAATTGCAAATAGGCTGGGGCACCGCTAGAGTTCAACTTCTGCCCCGGAAAGCTATGCGTTGTTATAGATGCCTAGAGGCTGGTCATGTCCGTGCACAATGTAAATCCGAGGTAGACCGAAGTGACCTTTGTCATCGCTGCGGTTCATTAGGTCACAAGGCGGAGTCATGTACCGAAAAACCAAGTTGTCCCGTCTGCAAGGCTAGCAACAAACCATATGGGCATGCAATTGGAGCGAAAACTTGCTCAGCAAATAGGAGAAAGCTGGCAAGGAAAGGGCAGGACTCTTCATCCAGTACTGCCCAGAAGAAGGATAAAAATGTCCGCAATCAGTCAGATATGCGGACAGTGGAGGAACCCATGGTCGTTAATTAATAATGGCTTTGCGGTTCCTCCAAGTGAACTTGAACCACTGCGCCACTGCCCAAGATCTCTTCTTTCAGAGCGTGGCGGAGTGGTCTATAAATGTGGGTATTGTCTCGGAGCCATATTACGTCCCTACAAGGGCTAATTGGGTGTCGGACCTCAACGGTGTGGCGGCTATCACCGTCACCAGTTCGTCGGGGCTGCTGCTAGAAGAAGTGAGGAGGGGCAGGGGTTTCGTCTCGGCACGGGTGGGGGATTTAGTTATCTTTTCCCTCTACTTTTCGCCGAACGACTCCCTTGCCAATTTTGAGACTTTTCTGCAAGATCTCGAAGCAGCAGTCCTACAATGTCGCCCACGCCAAGTATTGGTCGCTGGAGACTTCAATGCCAAATCTACGGCTTGGGGTTCTCCGGCGACAGACGCCTTTGGTGGGGCGGTTTTAGAGTGGGCGACAGCCGCGGGATTGTCCGCGGCAAATAGGGGTTCGACACCTACATGCGTCAGGCATAACGGGAGTTCGATTGTCGATTTGACATTCGCAACTCCCGACCTCTGGGCCCTGATCAAGGGCTGGAGGGTTGTCACAGACGTGGAGTCGTACTCAGACCATCAGTATATCCGGTTTGAGATCTCCACGTCCAGACCAGCCACCCAACCGGGTGGAGTGCCGGCAAATGGGGGACCTAGGTGGGCCCTCAGCAGGCTGGACAAGGAGATGATGGTGGAAGCCTCCATCGTCCAGTCCTGGATGTCACCGCCGCCCGGTGCGGCCGTCGACATCAGTGCCGAGGTGAGCTGGTTTCGTGAAGCCCTCACAGAGGTATGCGACGCGTCGATGCCCCGAGTGGGACCGATGGCTCCGAGACGCCAGATGCACTGGTGGTCCGCCGAGATTGCACAACTCCGACGTGCGAGCATCGCGGCGAGACGCCAGTGCAAAAGAATAAGAAGAAGGAGACGCCGGGACGAGATCGAAGAGAACCGCGTTGTCGAGGCTTTCCGGGAGGCTAAGAAAGCACTTAAACTAGCGATTTACGACGCCAAAGAAGCCTCCCGAAAGGAATTGCTGGAGGCTCTAGACGACGATCCATGGGGGCGCGCCTACAGAATGGCCAGGCAAAGACTACGACCATGGGCGCCCCCACTAACTACGAGCCTCCAGATAAATGTAGTGGAAAATGCGGTCTCGGTCTTGTTCCCGGCCAGGGGTGTGCATCAGCCCCCCATGATGGCGATTGAGCGGCAGCGTTCGGTGGACGAACTTCTCGTCCCCGAAGTAACCGAACCGGAGTTGGCGGTGGCCATAGAGCGCCTGAAGAAAAAGAAGACGGCCCCGGGACTAGATGGGATCCCGGGGCAGGCGTGGGTAGTGGCGCTCAAGCCCTTCCTGCAGGAGAGATTTCGGGGCCTAGTCACCACGTGCCTGGAACAAGGTGTTTTCCCAGAGCCGTGGAAGACGGGCAAACTCGTTTTGTTGCGGAAGGAAGGGCGCCCCGCCGACTCTGTAGAACCCTCGGCTTTTCGACCGATTGTGCTGCTCGACGAGGCGGGTAAACTTTTAGAGAGGGTGATCTCTGCCCGAATCGTCGAGCACCTCGAGGGAGCTGGTCCAAATCTCTCGGACCAGCAGTTCGGTTTCAGGCGCTGTCGCTCGACAGTTCATGCAGTTCTGCGGGTCCGCTCAATTGCGGACGAGGCGGTCTCCCAGGGTGAGGTGGTGTTGGCGGTATCGCTTGACATCAAAAACGCTTTCAACACCATCCCCTGGTCTTGTATTCAGGAGGCACTGAAGTTCCATGAAGTGCCTCCTTACTTGGGAAGGATCCTCGGGTCGTACCTCTCGGATCGGTTCATCACGTATCCGCTTCGGGAGGGTTGGGGTCGCCGCGAGATGTCTTGCGGTGTTCCACAGGGCTCAGTCTTGGGCCCGCTCCTGTGGAACATCGGATACGATTGGGTTTTACGCGGCGCCAATCTCTGGGGTGTCCAACTTACCTGCTATGCAGACGACACCCTAGTGACGGCCCGAGGGAAGACTTACAGAGAGGCCGCCATTCGCGGAACTGCAGGAGTAGCGCACGTAGTGCGCCGGATAAGGTCATTGGGCCTAGAAGTGGCCCTGAACAAATCCGAGGCCATGTGGTTCCATGGTCCTCGGAACGGTCCGCCGGCTGGAGAATCCGCCATCGTTGTGGGTGGCGAGAGGATTGCCGTCGAGTCAACTTTGAAGTATCTGGGATTAGTGCTCGACGGCCGATGGACGTTCCGCGCTCACTTCGAGCGTTTGGGGCCCCGTTTGATGGTTGCGGCAGCTGCACTCTGCAGACTCCTGCCGAACCTTGGGGGCCCTAGGAACGGGTGCAGGCAGCTCTATATGGGGGTCGTACGGTCCATGGCCATGTACGGCTCCCCAGTCTGGGCTGACGCCCTGAAGGGGTCGAATGCGGCGCTTCTTCACGCGCCGCAACGGCTCATGGCTGTCAGGGCGTCAAGGGGATACCGTACGGTATCCCGAGAGGCTGCCTGCCTATTGGCGGGTTCAAAGCCGTGGGAGTTAGACGCGCAAGTTCTCGCGTCAACTTTCCACTGGCGCGAAGAACGGCGGACACAGGGCCACTGGCCCACGGATCGGGAAACAGCGGCCTACAAGCAGCAAGTAGAGGCCGCTGCCCTCGACGCTTGGGCACTGCGGCTGGGTCAGCCTAGTGCGGGGCACCAGACGGTGGAGGCGATCCTCCCCGTCTTTACGCAGTGGTTGCAGCGAGAGCATGGTTCTCTGAGCTTCCGGCTGACACAGGTCCTTTCCGGGCATGGTTGCTTCGGGAAGTACCTGTGGCGGCTGGGTAAAGAGCAGGCCGCTCGTTGTCACCACTGCCTAAATTGCCCCGAAGAGACGGCGCAGCACACACTGGAAGTGTGCCCGGCGTGGGATGAAGAGAGGGCAGCACTCCGGGCGGTCATCGGCCCGGATCTCTCTCTGCCAGCCGTAATCGCGGCAATGGTGGAGAGACCCGATGCGTGGGCGGCGGCGGCCTCCTTTTGCGAACGAGTCATGCTTGCAAAGGAGGCCGCCGAACGAGAGAGGGAGTTGGCGGACCCCACTGGAAGGGGCCGTCGTCGCCGCGGTGCCAGGAACCACTGACGCACCGCGGCCTCGGTTAGGGTCTTCTAAGACCACGGAGCCCCCATATGGCGTGCGTCGCCGAAAGCGGGGCTCCACGGGCAGGAGGCGCGCAGAGTGGGGCTATCTGCGCGCTACCAAACCCTGCCCAAGAAGGACGGGCGCTTAGGTGGTCCTGAGCGTCCGTGACTACAAAAGTGGGAAAGGGGGGTTCTGTCCCCCCCAAAGAAGGAATGCCGCGAGGCATTAGGTGTGTGGGGTCTCGGGAACATTGCATTGAAGAGTACCCAGAGGCCCCACATTTGGGCACCAGGAAGGACCACCGTGGGGTTTTAGTCAGTAGGAGTCTGACATATCCCCGTCGCACCCCCATGCGGCGGGGAATCCATGAGGATTTCCCCACGTAAAAAAAAAAAAAAAAAAAAAAAAAAAGGTTAGGTTAGGTTAGGTTAGGTTAGGTTAGGTTCCCCCACACGGTGCAGCCTTGTCGTGGCGTGGGGGCTCAGTAGCCTCGGGCAATCCAGTCCGGGGTGAAGCCAATGGCACCGAGGTGGGTCCGCTTCTCTCCTCTGCTTCCAGAGGTAGCAGTAAGCGGACGAGAGCCATTGCACTTCATGTGCTTGGCATGTCGAGTCGTCTTCCCCGCATCGGGTTAATTTAGTGGAGTTTAGCCCCGGCGTCTGTCTCAAATTGAGCGGCCTGGTGGCTAGGGGGCGGCAGTTTCTTTACGTCACTGTCGGCCAACCCGTAAACTTACTTGTAAGAACGGGGGCTCAGTAGCCTCGGGCAATCCAGTCCGGGGTGAAGCTAATGTACCAAAAGTCCGCTTCTCTCCTCTGCTTCCAGAGCGAGCAGTAAGCGGACGGGAAGTCGTGGCACATTCCGATGTGCACGGCTTAGCCCCAGCGTTTGTCCACATTGGGCGGCTGGGGCGGGTGTTAGAACCTGGCGTCTGTGTCGCATCGGTCGGCCAGGTTCTGTCTTGTCGTGGATTCGGTCCCAGCGACTGTCCATATTGGGCGGCTGGTGATGGAGGGGCGGCAGTGTCTTCATGATACTGCCGGCCAACCCGTAAGCCTACTTCGGTGGGAACGGGGGCTCAGGCCACTGAGGTCTGGGCTGCGAGGAAGAAAACCTCTATAAAAAATTACCCTAATCCTAAGGTCAGCGTGCCGAGAGGATGAGTGTCTGGAGGGGGTCCAGTGCCTAGCGCAGGGGTAGGGGGGTGAAGCTCGATGGTAGGCCGAGGGTAAAGCCTACCAAACAACAAAAATGAATCAATCGGCAAA
The DNA here is from genome assembly GCA_963576735.1 of Bedellia somnulentella. Lineage (NCBI taxonomy): Eukaryota > Metazoa > Arthropoda > Insecta > Lepidoptera > Bedelliidae > Bedellia > Bedellia somnulentella. The sequence goes on along the minus strand of CAUYWD010000117.1, from coordinate 60,523 downwards.
TTTAAAGAAATCTACCCAGGTGGGTCCCCGAAAGGGGGAATCCCACCCTTCCGCATCCGCGGGAGGCGCCCCCACGTATTCTGGGGGGGGCAAAATCTGCCACAACAACGACCCAAGCAATCTTTTAATGGACTTTGATATGAGCGATACGGCTGTGGAAATTATGAGCGACAGCTCTTACGTTTCCACAGAGTACAATGGCGGCTCCAAATCGAAAGAGAGTCAAATAGACTCTCGACGAAAGCGGAGTTACGGAGGAAGTGAATCGGCCTCATCCGATTCTGACACCACAAGGGGGAGGGATTTTTCGTCTCCAACCCCAAGCAAAACCTCTGCAAAGCGGGGGCGAGGCCGGCCACCCACAACGGGGAAATACATTGGCATAGGGAAAGCCCGTGAGGAAGCTGCAGCAGCAAGACGAGAGAGTTTTCTCCTGCAGGAAACAGAGGATTTAAGTCAGAAAATGGAGCGATATAACCGGCTCTCAGAAAAAAGACGTGCAAAAACTCTGGAGAATCCAGCTCCTGCGTCTTCCAAGACGGCCCACGAAATCAATGCTCAAATGAAAGAGGATACGGCCGCCATTTTAGAGGTGGCCAATAAATCGAAGAAATTGAAGGGAACCCTGGTAAGGGTCCTCAAAAATGCTGTTGCTTCCATCACGGAGTCCTCGGAGGCTTTGTTGGAGAGGTCTTCAACGGAAGAGACCCGAAAGCTACAGCAAGAGAACTCTCGCCTTAAACATGAGCTCACACAAATGAGGGTTGACAATGCCAACCTTCAACAAGAGCAAAATTCTTTGAGGAAAGAGCTGGACGCACTACGAGATGAGGTTCGTAATGGCCGTACAGATCCAGAAGCCGACTCAAACCTGGCTCGCACAATCATGGTTCAGGTTGGAACCATGGTAAACGCCAGGTTAGAAGCCCTAGAAGATCGGCTTTTGCCGGAAACACGTGTCCGTCCACCCCTGGCATTTGATAAGGCGACTAAAGCTGGGCAAACTTCTAAACCTTTGTCTCCCCAGGTAGAAGACAAAGGTAAGGAAAATAAAAACAAAGGCAAGGGAAAGGGAAAGCAAACGCCTAAACCATCCTCATTGCCGGTGCAAGAGGCAACTCTGCCAAACCGGAGTCGGGCAAAGGCTTTGGTTTCGATACCGCAGTCGGCTCCTGGCCCCTCATCATCGGTGAACGAGTCCTGGGCAACGGTGGTCCGCCGCGGAGGGAAGAAAAAGAAGGCCGTTGCACCTGTCAAGGCCTCACAAAAAGTAACGGCGCAAGCAGCTGCCAAAAAACTTAAACCACCGCGTTCTGCCGCGGTGATAGTAAGCTTGAGTGAAGATGCTGCAAAAAGTGGTTTGACGCTGGGAAATATCATTTCCGATGCCAAAACTAAAATCGATTTCCCTGGTTTAGGCATTGGACCCATGCGCATTCGCTCAGCTCTAACTGGAGCCCGGAAATTTGAAATTTCGGGTGAGCAGGCTCCAGAAAAAGCTGACACCTTTGCGGCAAAACTTCGGGAAGTTCTTCCGTTGAACTCGGTTAGGATATCCAGGCCAACAAAGGTTGAAGCTTTGCGGCTCGTTGACTTGGATGACTCTGTGTCGGAGCAAGAAATAGCCGAAGCAGTGGCCTGCGTGGGTGGGTGCGGCCGGGATGATGTTCGGGTAGGAAAGGTGTCAGTTGGATACCGAGGATCCTGCTCGGCTCTCATACGTTGTCCCATTACTGCCGCTAAAAAGCTGTTGCAGACGGGTTCTCTTCAGATTGGCTGGGGCAGAGTGACAGTGCAGCACTTACCACATAGGGAGTTGCGCTGTTACAAGTGCTTAGAGGCGGGGCACGTTCGTGCCAATTGTAAATCCCAGGTGGATCGCAGTGAACTCTGCTTCCGTTGCGGCTCCTCAGGGCATAAAGCCGAGGTATGTTTGAATAAGCCATGTTGCCCAATTTGTAAGGCAGCAGGCAAACTTTGCGAACATACAGTGGGGGCAAAAAGCTGTTCGAGTTCGACTTCGAAACAGAAAAAGCCTAAAAAGCGCCAACATGCTGGGAAAAGTATGCCACTTTTAGCTCCAGCAAGTGACAGCAACAGCCCGAACAAAGGGCCAGTGGAGGAACCCATGGTCGTTAATTGATAATGGCTTTGCGGTTCCTCCAAGTGAACTTAAACCACTGCGCCACTGCTCAAGATCTCTTCTTTCAGAGCGTGGCGGAGTGGTCTATTAATGTGGGTATTGTCTCGGAGCCATATTACGTCCCTACAAGGGCTAATTGGGTGTCGGACCTAAATGGTGTGGCGGCTATAACCGTCACTAGCTCGTCGGGGCTGCTGCTAGAAGAAGTGAGAAGGGGCAGGGGTTTCGTCTCGGCACGGGTGGGGGATTTAGTTATCTTTTCCCTCTACTTTTCGCCGAACGACTCCCTTGCCAATTTCGAGACTTTTCTGCAAGATCTCGAAGCAGCAGTCCTACAATGTCGCCCACGCCAAGTATTGGTCGCTGGAGACTTCAATGCCAAATCTACGGCTTGGGGTTCTCCGGCGACAGACGCCTTTGGTGGGGCGGTTTTAGAGTGGGCGACAGCCGCGGGATTGTCCGCGGCAAATAGGGGTTCGACACCTACATGCGTCAGGCATAACGGGAGTTCGATTGTCGATTTAACATTCGCAACTCCCGACCTCTGGGCCCTGATCAAGGGCTGGAGGGTTGTCACAGACGTGGAGTCGTACTCAGACCATCAGTATATCCGGTTTGAGATCTCCACGTCCAGACCAGCCACCCAACCGGGTGGAGCGTCGGCAAATGGGGGACCTAGGTGGGCCCTCAGCAGGCTGGACAAGGAGATGATGGTGGAAGCCTCCATCGTCCAGTCCTGGATGTCACCGCCGCCCGGTGCGGCCGTCGACATCAGTGCCGAGGTGAGCTGGTTTCGTGAAGCCCTCACAGAGGTATGCGACGCGTCGATGCCCCGAGTGGGACCGATGGCTCCGAGACGCCAGATGCACTGGTGGTCCGCCGAGATCGCACAACTCCGACGTGCGAGCATCGCGGCGAGACGCCAGTGCAAAAGAATAAGAAGAAGGAGACGCCGGGACGAGGCCGAAGAGAACCGCGTTGTCGAGGCTTTCCGGGAGGCTAAGAAAGCATTAAAACTGGCGATTTATGATGCCAAAGAAGCCTCCCGAAAGGAATTACTGGAGGCTCTAGACGATGATCCATGGGGGCGCGCCTACAGAATGGCCAGGCAAAGGTTAAGACCATGGGCGCCCCCACTAACTACGAGCCTCCAGACTATTGTGGTGGAAAATGTGGTTTCGGCCCTGTTCCCGGCCAGGGGGGTGCATCAGCCCCCCATGATGGCGATTGAGCGGCGGCGTTCGGTGGACGAACTTCTCGTCCCCGAAGTAACCGAACCGGAGTTGGCGGTGGCCATAGAGCGCCTGAAGAAGAAGAAGACGGCCCCGGGACTAGATGGGATCCCGGGGCAGGCGTGGGTAGTGGCGCTCAAGCCCTTCCTGGAGGAGAGGTTTCGGGGCCTGTTCTCCACGTGCCTGGAACAAGGTGTGTTTCCAGAGCCGTGGAAGACGGGTAAACTCGTGCTTCTGCGAAAGGATGGGCGCCCCGCCGACTCCGTAGAACCCTCGGCTTTTCGACCGATTGTGCTGCTCGACGAGGCGGGTAAACTTTTAGAGAGGGTGATCTCTGCCCGAATCGTCGAGCACCTCGAGGGAGCTGGTCCAAATCTCTCGGACCAGCAGTTCGGTTTTAGACGCTGCCGCTCGACTGTACACGCAGTTCTGCGAGTCCGCTCAATAGCGGACGAGGCGGTCTCCCAGGGCGAGGTGGTGTTGGCGGTATCACTCGATATCAAGAACGCATTCAACACCATCCCCTGGTCCTGTATAACGGAGGCACTGAAATTTCACGAAGTGCCTCCGTACTTGAGGAGGATCCTCGGGTCGTACCTCTCGGATCGGTTCATCACGTATCCGCTTCGGGAGGGTTGGGGTCGCCGCGAGATGTCTTGCGGTGTTCCACAGGGCTCAGTCTTGGGCCCGCTCCTGTGGAACATCGGATACGATTGGGTTTTACGCGGCGCCAACCTCTGGGGTGTCCAACTTACCTGTTATGCAGACGACACCCTAGTGACGGCCCGAGGGAAAACATACAGAGAGGCCGCCATTCGCGGAACTGCAGGAGTGGCGCACGTTGTGCGCCGGATCAGGTCATTGGGCCTGGAAGTGGCCCTGAATAAATCCGAGGCCATGTGGTTCCATGGTCCTCGGAACGGTCCGCCGGCTGGAGAATCCGCCATCGTTGTGGGTGGCGAGAGGATTGCCGTCGAGTCAACTTTGAAGTATCTTGGATTAGTGCTCGACGGCCGATGGACGTTCCGCGCTCACTTCGAGCGTTTGGGGCCCCGGTTGATGGTTGCGGCAGCTGCACTCTGCAGACTCCTGCCGAACCTTGGGGGCCCTAGGAACGGGTGCAGGCAGCTCTACATGGGGGTCGTACGGTCCATGGCCATGTACGGCTCCCCAGTCTGGGCTGACGCCCTGAAGGGGTCGAATGCGGCGCTTCTTCACGCGCCGCAACGGCTCATGGCTGTCAGGGCGTCAAGGGGATACCGTACGGTATCCCGAGAGGCTGCCTGCCTATTGGCGGGTTCAAAGCCGTGGGAGTTAGACGCGCAAGTTCTCGCGTCGACCTTCCACTGGCGCGAAGAACGGCGGACACAGGGCCACTGGCCCACGGATCGGGAAACAGCGGCCTACAAGCAGCAAGAAGAGGCCGCTGCCCTCGACGCTTGGGCACTAAGGCTGGGCGAGCCTAGTGCGGGGCACAAGACGGTGGAGGCCATCCTCCCCGTCTTTGAGCAGTGGCTGCAACGAGAGCACGGGGCTCTGAGCTTTCGGCTGACACAGGTCCTTTCCGGGCATGGTTGCTTCGGAAAGTACCTGTGGCGGCTGGGCAAAGAGCAGGCCGCTCGGTGCCACCACTGTGCAAACTGCCCCGAGGAGACGGCGCAGCATACGCTTGAAGTGTGCTCAGCGTGGGACTTAGAGAGGGCAGAACTCCGGGCGATCATCGGCCCGGATCTCTCTTTACCAGCTGTTGTTTCGGCTATGGTGGAGAGACCCGATGCGTGGGCGGCGGCGGCCTCCTTTTGCGAACGAGTCATGCTTGCAAAGGAGGCCGCCGAAAGAGAGAGGGAGTTGGCGGACCCCACTGGAAGGGGCCGTCGTCGCCGCGGTGCCAGGAACCACTGACGCACCGCGGCCTCGGTTAGGGTCTTCTTAGACCACGGAGCCCCCATATGGCGTGCGTCGCCGAAAGTGGGGCTCCACGGGCAGGAGGCGCGCAGAGTGGGGCTATCTGCGCGCTACCAAACCCTGCCCAAGAAGGACGGGCGCTTAGGTGGTCCTGAGCGTCCGTGAATACAAAGGTGGTAAAAGGGGGTTCCGTCCCCCCCCCAAAAGAAGGAATGCCGCGAGGCATAAGGTGCGTGGGGTCTCGGGAACATTGCAATTGAAGAGTACCCAGAGACCCCACATTTGGGCACCAAGAAGGACCACCGTGGGGTTTTAGTCAGTAGAAGTCTGACATATCCCCGTCGCACCCCCATGCGGCGGGGAATCCATGAGGATTTCCCCACGTAAAAAAAAAAAAAAAAAAAAAAAAAAAAAAAAAAAAAAAAAAAAAAAAAAAGGTTAGGTTAGGTTAGGTTAGGTTCCCCCACACGGTGCAGCCTTGTCGTGGCGTGGGGGCTCAGTAGCCCCGGGCAATCCAGTCCGGGGTGAAGCCAATGGCATCGAGGTGGGTCCGCTTCTCTCCTCTGCTTCCAGAGGTAGCAGTAAGTGGACGAGAAGTCATTGCACTTCATGTGCTTGGCTTATCGAGTAGTCTTTCCCGCATCGGGTTAATTTAGTGGAGTGTAGCCCCGGCGTCTGTCTCACATTGAGCGGCCTGGTGGTTAGGGGGCGGCAGTTTCTTTACGTCACTGTCGGCCAACCCGTAAACTTACTTGTAAGAACGGGGGCTCAGGCCACTGAGGTCTGAGCCGCGAGGAAGAAAACCTCTATAAAAAATTACCCTAATCCCAAGGTCAGCGTGCCGAGGGGATGAATGGCTGGGAGGAACCCAGTGCCAAGCGCGGGGGGAGGGAATGCTCGATGGTAGGCCGAGGGTAAAATTGCCTACCAAAAAAAAAAAAAAAAAAAAAAAAAAAAAAAAAAAAAAAAAAAAAAAAAAAGGGTTAGGTTAGGTTAGGTTAGGTTAGGTTAGGTTAGGTTAGGTTCCCCCACACGGTGCAGCCTTGTCGTGGCGTGGGGGCTCAGTAGCCTCGGGCAATCCAGTCCGGGGTGAAGCCAATGGCACCGAGGTGGGTCCGCTTCTCTCCTCTGCTTCCAGAGGTAGCAGTAAGCGGACGAGAGCCATTGCACTTCATGTGCTTGGCATGTCGAGTCGTCTTCCCCGCATCGGGTTAATTTAGTGGAGTTTAGCCCCGGCGTCTGTCTCAAATTGAGCGGCCTGGTGGCTAGGGGGCGGCAGTTTCTTTACGTCACTGTCGGCCAACCCGTAAACTTACTTGTAAGAACGGGGGCTCAGGCCACTGAGGTCTGAGCCGCGAGGAAGAAAACCTCTGTAAAAAATTACCCCAATCCTAAGGTTGGCGTGCCGAGAGGATGAATGGCTGGAGGGTCTCCAGTCCCTAGCGCGGGTGATAGGGAGAACTCGATAGTAGGCCGAGTATAAAATTGCCTACTAATTTTAAATGATGAGTGTTAATAGAAAACAATTACCCCAGGAGGGTACCACCGGCTCCACCGGTGGAGAATCCCTCCCTGCATCGAAAGATGTAGGCTGCCCTTCGTATTCTGGGGGGGGCACCACCCATCTACGATCGATAGATCCAGAGACTCGCTTGAGTCAAAACCGCTTTGCTGTACTTGACAGTCGTCCGAGCTCAGCTCAGAGTGTTTACAGGGAGCTCGATGATGGAGAAATGAGTGATTCGTCCATTCGTTCCTCTACCTCAGTTTTGTCCTCCGTTTCAGCGGTGTCAATGGCATCACGGAAGCGAAAAAGTAGTTCCAGAATGAGCACCACCTCATCCCAAAGGAGAAAGGTTGTTTCAAAGACCGGCGAATTCGCTGAGCCTTTACCGGTCGATGATGTTTCAGCCGATGACGTGGACTGGTCAGTTGACCTCAAAGCGCAACCTACAGCCGAAGTGGGTGCCAGAGCGTTGGAAGCGGCAACAAAAGTCATAAATGTTGCCGATAAATCAAGAAACTTGAAGGGAACCTTTGTGCGGGACCTTAAAGCAGCGGCACGGCTTTTCGAAGCGGCTACTGCTGAACTGACGCAACGGTCGTCGGATCACCATAACGAAGAGCGCTTACAGCAAGAAAACATTGAGCTTAGAGCCCGAGTAGCTGCTCTAGAGGAAAAAATAGGTCGTATGACGGAGCATGAAAACCCTCCAAGCAGAGTGAGTCCAAGGCCATCACAATCAAAATCTGCTGCTCCAAACCCAATAGCGCTTGAGGCGATAGAAGCACTCATAACAGAAAAGCTGAATGCTTTCATGAATGAGCTGTTTCCACAGAGAGCTATAAGGCCCTCTTTGGGTAGGCAAACCGCACCAACTAAAGAGAAGGCAGGGGAAATAAATAAGCCCACAAAAGCTCAAAGAGCACGAAGGCGGAGAACACCCATGCAGCCCTCCGTTGCTGAACTACCTGCGGTACCAAGGCCTAGTGCTCCAGCTCAAAAGCCGCAACCCGAAACATGGGCAACAGTAGCTGGCCGGAATTCCAAAAAGACACCGCGAAATACGAAACAGCCAAAGTCTGCGTCTCAAACAAAAGCTGTGTCAAAAAATAAAGGTACTAAGCGAAAGCCGCCAAAACCTCCAAAAAATGCAGTTATTACTGTCACCGTTCCGGAGGGTTCCAACACTTCATACGCTGAGGTGATGGACACGGCTAAGCAGCGGATCAGTTTGAAGGATCTCGGGATAACAGCTGTTCGCCAAAAGCTGACAGCCACTGGAGGACTCCTTCTGGAAGTACCCGGCCCGGAAAGTGTCACTAAGGCAGATGCGCTAGCAACGCGCATGACAGCTGCTTTAGCGGAACTAAACGTCCATATAGCCCGCCCCATCAAATGCGGTGAAATCAGGGTGATGGACTTGGACGCATCCATCACTGCTGGGCAAATAGTACATGCCATAGTAGAACTGAGTGGCTGTTCACCCAATGACATAAAGGTGGGAGAAATTAATAAAGGAAGAAACAGACTTGGTTCTGTATGGGTCAAATGTCCTTTAAAAGTGGTTAATTCATTAGCGAAAGCTAAAGTGTTGCAGGTAGGATGGGTACTTACGCGTGTAGAAGTATTGCCCACTCGAACATTGCAATGCTATAAGTGCTTGGAGCCGGGTCACGTAAGAATCCAATGCAAGAGCACCGTTGACCGCGGGGACCGGTGTTATAAGTGCGGTGAGAGTGGCCATAAAGCACGACAATGTGTAGCCATAGCTGCAAATTGTCCTCTATGCACTGACCTAGGTAGGCAATCTGACCATCGTCTGGGGACTAAAAAGTGTCAACCGATGACAAATAAAGGAAAGAGGAAAGGCCAGTTGGAGAGTTCGATTACCACTCCGATACCAGCTATAGTGAGCTCATGCTCACAGGGAGGAGCTATGGATATTTAAAATTCTCTCTTAAAATCCTTCAAGCCAACCTGAACCACTGCCGAGGGGCGCAGGATCTCCTTCTGCAGAACCTTTCGGAACGTTCAGTTGCCGTAGCCGTTGTATCAGAGCCATACATCATACCAAATCATCCCCGCTGGTTTGGCGATGTAACAGGCTGGGTTGCAATACATTGGGGTGACCAAAGTAACAATTTGCCAATGTCACTTCTCCAAAAGGGTCAAGGATGGGTAGCAGTCTCATGGGGCTCTTTGGCAATTGTAGGATGCTATATATCGCCGAACTGTAGTCTTGCTGAGTATGAAACATATTTAGACGGACTTTCAGTGGGTGTTCGCGGTCTGGTTTCTGACTCGATAGTAGTCTTAGGCGACTTTAACGCTCGCTCACGTGTTTGGGGCGACACCATTACTGAGCCAAAGAGCGATACTCTTCTCGAATGGGCAGCGGAACAGAATCTTGGGCTTCTTAACCAGGGTTCTATCCCTACATGCATAAGATGGCAGGGGGAGTCCATTGTCGACCTGACTTGGGCAAGTCCGTCTGCTTCTCGACTTCTTACTGGTTGGAGAGTTTTAGATGGTGAAACATCACTTTCTGATCACCAATATATTGAGATGATGATAAACCTACAGCATACTAATATTGTGCAAAACCCCCAAAATACCAGACCTCGACGATGGTCTCTTAAAAAACTCAACCGAGACCTCCTTATGGCTGCTGCTAGCACTGTTACTTGGGCTGAAGCAGAAGAAGAATCCGACCCAGAACTCGAAGCATCATGGTTCCGTGATGCTATGACCTCCATTTGCGATGCCTCAATGCCTAGAACTAGGCCCGCAAAAAACCGGAAACAGTATTGGTGGTCTAACGAAATAGCTCGTCTTCGTGATGTGTGTTCATCCAGTAGACGCCAATATACACGAGCCCGCAGAAGACGGCGATCCACCAATGAAGAGAAAGCCGCAGCCTACGCTGTTTATAGAGAAGCGACAATTGCACTGCAAACAGCGATAGCGGACGCCAAAGTCAGATCATGGAAAGAACTATTAGAAGGTCTAGACAGGGACCCATGGGGGCGTCCATATAAGATGGTAATGGGCAAGCTCCGCCCGTGGGTTCCTCCTCTTACTGAAACTCTGGACATGAACTTTACTGCAACGGTGGTAACAACACTGTTTCCTAGGTCTACAGGGGAACACTCAAATGAGCCGGATCATGTACACCCACCTTCATCGCCTGAAGAAGACGCCGTGACACCGGAGGAGTTACGGTGCGCCCTGAAACGGATAGGTGCAAAAAATACAGCTCCGGGCCCAGATGGAATCCCAGGTCGGGCATTGGTTTTAGCGCTCACAGTTCTAGGTGAAAGAATGCGGCTTCTGCTAACTAACTGCCTTCGCCGTGGCGTCTTTCCTTCAGATTGGAAACAAGCAAAGCTGGTTTTACTGCGGAAAGAGGGTAGAACTTCAGAGTCACCCTCGGCATACCGACCCATTTGCTTGTTAGATGAGATTGGGAAGCTGTTTGAGCATATAATCGCAGGCCGTCTAAATGACCATTTGTCAAATACAGGCCCAAATCTCTCTGAATGCCAGTTTGGATTTCGAAAGGGGCGCTCTACTATAGATGCCATCCTGCGCCTACGCTCACTGTCGGATGAAGCCATAGATCAGGGGAGGGTTGTGCTAGCTGTAAGTTTGGATATTGTGAACGCTTTCAATACTGTTCCGTGGCAAGCAATACGAGAGGCACTAGTGCATCACAACTTTCCATCTGGCTTGTACAGAATTGTTGATGCATATTTGAGCAACAGATCTATAACTTATGTGGGAAGAAATGGCTATTCTGTTCAGAGAGAAGTGGACCGCGGGGTGCCACAAGGTTCCGTGCTTGGGCCATTGCTATGGAACCTTGCATTCGACACCATTTTACGCACAACACTACCAGAAGGGACAAGCCTAATCTGTTATGCGGATGATACCCTTGTGATTGTCGAGGAAGAATCTTTCGAAAGAACCGCTCGACTCGCTGAACTAAGTGTTGCAAGGGTTGTTTCAAAGATCGAAGATCTTGGTCTTAAAGTAGCGCCACAAAAAACAGAGGCTATATGGTTTCATAACCTTCGTAGAGGCGAAACACCACCGGATACAACAATCCGAGTCCAAAACGCTGCTGTTGAGGTGGGGCAGTTCATGAAATACTTAGGTGTTGTTCTAGATAGTCGTTGGGAATTTGTGGAGCACTTTGAGCGCCTAACCCCACGGATTCAAAAGGTAGCGGGTGCTATGCACCGGTTGCTACCAAATCTTGGGGGACCAAGGGAAGAAGTCCGCCGGCTGTACGCCGGTGTTTTGCGGTCTATAGCTGTTTATGCAGCTCCAGTCTGGTCTGATAGGTTGTCAAGGCGTTCTAGGGCTAAACTACTTAGTGCACAACGACTTATAGCTATAAGAGTCTCTAGAGCCTATCGCACGGTCTCTTACGATGCAGCTACACTTCTGGCTCGAACACTACCTCTCGACATTCTTGCCGACCTAGAGTCGAAAGTGTACCATCGTACTCGTACTGCCAATAGGGACGGGACAGAAAGAGAGCTTAGATCTCTTCGCAATCAATCCCGGAGACAAGCGCTTGTTATATGGCGAGAGAGATTGGAAGAGCCCCCTTCTGCAAGGAGACGTACTGTAAGCGCAATCCTTCCAAATTTCAGAAATTGGTTAGAGCGGTCGAGTGGTAGCCTTACATATAGGGTTACTCAAATACTCACTGGTCACGGCTGTTTTGGCGAGTACCTCAACAAAATTGGACGTGAGCGAACAGCACAGTGCCACCACTGTGGAGCATCCTGTGACTCAGCTCAACACACACTGGAAAGCTGTCCAGCATGGGCAAACGAGCGACAAATCTTAGTCCGAACAATTGGTCAAGATCTCTCCCTATCTACAGTAGTTAAAACTATGCTAGAAAGTGGAGAAAATTGGAGCGCCGTTGTCTCTTTTTGCGAAGCAGTCATGCTTCAAAAAGAGGCAGCTGAACGGGACCGGGAGAGGACCGATCCCAATCGACGGCAAAGACGACGCAGGGGCGGTGGTGCAGCCCGTCCCTGATACTTTCCTCACACCCTGTAGCGTTGGGTGGAAGAATAGACCTACAGCATTTTCCCGCTTGGCGTAAGAGGCAGCCTAAAGGAACAACAGTAGATCGTAGGCGTCCGATGTAGGGACATTAGACGTCATACCAGCGATCTCGAGAAGTAAATAAGAATCTTCGATCGATTGCTATCAAGCTGGAGGTCTGGGGACTATAAATTCCCCAGTGAAGTGCCCCATAGGGCGCGTACAAGGGAGTCATTGGTGTGTTCCTTGGAGATCCCTATGACTCCCAACAAGTGCTGAGGTTGGCCAACGAGGGGGTTTTAGTGGGTAGAAATCCCACATAACCCGAACATGTCCCTATCATGTCCGGGTATCTTTCTGAAGATTTCCCCCTCGGAAAAAAAAAAAAAAAAAAAAAAAAAAAAAAAAAAAAAAAAGGTTAGGTTAGGTTAGGTTAGGTTAGGTTAGGTTAGGTTAGGTTAGGTTAGGTTAGGTTAGGTTAGGTTAGGTTCCCCCACACGGTACAGCCTTGTCGTGGCGTGGGGGCTCAGTAGCCTCGGGCAATCCAGTCCGGGGTGAAGCTAATGTACCAAAAGTCCGCTTCTCTCCTCTGCTTCCAGAGCGAGCAGTAAGCGGACGGGAAGTCGTGGCACATTCTGATGTGCACGGCTTAGCCCCAGCGTTTGTCCACATTGGGCGGCTGGGGCGGGTGTTAGAACCTGGCGTCTGTGTCGCATCGGTCGGCCAGGTTCTGTCTTGTCGTGGATTCGGTCCCAGCGACTGTCCATATTGGGCGGCTGGTGATGGAGGGGCGGCAGTGTCTTCATGATACTGCCGGCCAACCCGTAAGCCTACTTCGGTGGGAACGGGGGCTCAGGCCACTGAGGTCTGGGCTGCGAGGAAGAAAATCTCTATAAAAAATTACCCTAATCCTAAGGTCAGCGTGCCGAGAGGATGAATGTCTGGAGGGGGTCCAGTGCCAAGCGCAGGGGATGGGGGGGTTAAGCTCGATGGTAGGCCGAGGGTAAAGCCTACCAAAAAACTAATATGAACAAGGAAATTTTGAAGAGTATTACCCAGGTGGGTCCCCGAAAGGGGGAATCCCACCCTTCCGCTTCTGCGGAAGGCGCCCCCGCGTATTCTGGGGGGGGCAAAAACTTCCAAACCAACGACCAAGGCAAACGATTAACGGATTCCGATTTTAGTGATGAGGGGATGAGCGACTCATCAATGAAGACTGCAGGTAGCTCGAATAGCTTCTTTGATCTCCTAAGAAAGCGGCGAGCTGGGAGCGGACTGAGTGTCTCAGACTCCGATGGCAGTGAAAATTCCTTTGCTGGTAGCACAGTACCACCAAAAAAAGGCCGTGGAAGACCTCCTTCCACAGGAGAATACATAGGCGTGGGCAAGGCAAGGGCTGATGCAAAAGCAGCGCGAAATCAGTTCTTACGGCAAGAGCAGATAGTAACGGAAAAGGAGGATATAAGCCAGCGAGCCAACCGTAATGCAGCTCGGAAAGATAAAACGCAGGCCTCAACAGCCCTAAGTGCGAAAAATTCGGCTGCAGAATTAGCTCAGACTGTCGAAGAGGGGGTCTCGAAAATACTGGAAGTAGCCAAGAGATCGGGAAATTTAAAAGGTACTTTTGTAAGGGACCTTAAGAATGCGGCGGAAAAAATTCTGCATCATAATGAACTTCTCAAGGAGTGTTCATCTTCTGATGAAGTTATAAAGTTGCAGGAAGAGCTCTCCCGGCAAAAGGAGGAAAATCAAAGGATAAAAGCCGATAACGCTAGCTTAGCTAGCCAAATGGATGCTCTGCGGATGGAATTGGCGGAAATGAGGGTAAAGATTAGCGGCATTAGCTCATCCTCGGAGAAAACATCCTCGCCAGATGAAAACTTAGCTCGTGCAATCATGGTTCAAGTAGGAACCATGGTTAACGCCAGACTTGAGGCACTGGAAGGCCGTCTCCTTCCAGAAAAACGGATTCGCCCACCGTTGGCTGCAGATGGAGTAACCTCAAAGCTGGTAGCAAACGCTGCACCACAAAGAAAGGGTACATCTGTAGCTAAAGGGACCCAACAAAAAACGGCGGAAAAGGGCAAGGGCAAAGGCCAGGGTAAGAAAACTGCTAAAATATCCTCACCAGAAGTGAGCCTACAAGAAGTAGCCCAACCTTTGGGTCCTCGAGCTGCGGATTTGCAACCTGTTCCCGGCCCTTCTTCAGGGGACGCAGTAGAGTCCTGGGCGACTGTGGTCCGGCGGGGCAAGAAGCGGTCCACAAAAGATGTTCCAGCAAAAGACCGTCAGCCGACCAAAAACAAAGCGGCATCAAAGAAGCTACGAGTCCCTCGTACTTCAGCAGTAATAGTTACGCTTCAAGAACAAGCTTGTGAGTCTGGTCTTACTTACAAGCAAATTATGACTGAAGCAAGGCAAAAGTTGGACCTGCCAGGCTTAGGGATGGGGCCCTTGCGTATGCGGACAGCATTAACTGGGGCTCGAAAACTAGAGGTAGGTGGTGAGAGCTCCTCTCAGAAGGCGGACGTTCTTGCGGCGAAATTAAGAGAAGTTTTTGATGCCAGTATGGTGAAAATTTCTAGGCCATCAAAACTGGAAGACCTACGTCTTGTCGGCCTAGACGATTCAGTCTCTGTAGAAGAAGTGAGAGTCGTCATTGCAACTGCTGCTGATTGCTCCACATCAGACTTAAAGGTGGGGCAGATAACGGAAGGACAACGCGGATTGTGTTCTGTTCACATTAGGTGTCCAACCGTTACTGCCAAGAAACTATTGCAGTTGAAGGCGCTAGAAATCGGTTACGGAACGGCTAGGGTGCAGCTTCTTTCAAAGAAAGAGTTACGCTGCTATAAATGCCTCGAACCTGGCCATGTTCGTGCGCAGTGCAAGTCGGAGGTAGACCGTAGCAACTTTTGCTACCGTTGCGGTCAGCCAGACCACATTGCTAGGGATTGTGGGGCTAAACCTAGCTGCCCCGTCTGTAAAGCCGCCAGTAAGCCAGCAAATCATACTGTTGGTGCAAAAGCCTGCTCTTCGAATAAAAAGAAGAGAGGAGGCACGACAAGGGCAGGAATAGGGCACCATAGCCCTGAAAAGTCTAATCGCTTACCAAGCAATGGTGGCGATATTAGACCTGAGGCGGAACCCATGGTCATAAATTAGTGATGGCTATGCGGTTCCTACAGGTGAACCTTAACCACTGCGCCACTGCCCAAGACCTATTCTTTCAAAGCATGGCGGAGTGGTTAATAAACATTGGAGTGGTCTCGGAGCCATATTTCGTCCCCGATGGGGTAAATTGGGTGTCGGATCTTTACGGCGTCGCTGCAATAACGGTCAGCAGATCTTCAGGACTGCTGCTGGAAGAAGTGACCCGGGGTCGGAGGTTCGTGGTGGCTCGCATCGGAGAAATTGTCGTAGTGTCAATCTACTTCTCCGCTAACGATCCACTTTCCGACTTCGAGGTGTTTCTGCAAGATCTAGAAGCAGTAGTCCTTCAGCGCCGTCCTCGGCAGGTTTTGATTGCCGGGGACTTTAACGCTAAGTCAGTGGTTTGGGGATCCCCGGCAACGGAACCTTTCGGACACGCCGTTGTTGAATGGGCGACGGCCACTGGAATGGCTGTCGCTAACACGGGTTCGACACCCACATGTGTTAGGCATAACGGGAGTTCGATCGTCGATCTGACTTTCGCTACTCCCGGTCTCTGGGCCCTAATCAAGGGCTGGAGGGTCATCACTGACGTGGAGACATACTCTGACCACCGATATATTCGGTTTGATGTCTCTACGTCTCGTGAAGCCACCTCATCAGGCGGCTCATCGGCAAACGGGGGCCCAAGATGGGCCCTCAGCAGGCTGGATAAAGAACTAATGGCCGAAGCAGCCATTGTCCAGTCCTGGTCTGCACCGCCTGACTTTGCCAATGACATCATGGCTGAGGTGGCCTGGTTTAGTGGGGCCCTCACAGAGATATGCGACGCGTCCATGCCCCGGGCGGGACCAATGGCTCCAAGGAGACAAGTTCACTGGTGGTCTGCCGAAGTTGCTCAGCTCCGCCGAGCTAGCATGGTGGCGGGCCGCCGATGTCAGCGCTACAGAAGGAGAAGACGCCGGATCGAGGCCGAGGAACAAGAAATTGTTGATGCGTACCGTGAGGCGAAAAAAGCCCTGAAGATCGCTGTTCTCAGGGCCAAACTCGCCTCCAAGCAGGAATCGCTGGAGACTCTAAACAACGACCCATGGGGCAGGCCGTACAAGGTAGTGCGGCAGCAGCTTCGCCCTTGGGCGCCCCCTCTGACAACGAGTCTCCAGCCGTACGTAGTGGAAAATGTGGTCTCGGCCTTGTTTCCGGCAAGGGCAGCTCATATGCCCCCAGTGATGGCTGCAGAGCGGCAGCATGAGGAGGAAGAACTGCTGGTCCCAGAAGTGACTGAACCGGAGTTGGCGGTGGCAATAAAGCGACTCAAGGCGAAGAAGACAGCCCCGGGACTAGACGGCATCCCGGGGCGAGCCTGGGTGGTCGCACTGGAACCCTTCCTGGAGGAGAAGTTCCGGGGCCTGCTTTCCCTGTGCCTGGCACAAGGGGTATTCCCAGAGCCTTGGAAGGTGGGCAAACTCGTCCTCCTACGAAAGGAAGGGCGCCCCGCTGACTCCGTCGAACCATCGTCTTTTCGGCCTATCGTGCTACTCGACGAGGCGGGCAAACTTTTCGAGAGGGTGATCTCTGCCCGAATCGTCGAGCACCTCGACGAAGTAGGTCCAAACATATCGGACCAGCAGTTTGGATTCCGCCGATGCCGCTCAACGGTACACGCGGTGTTGCGCGTTCGCGAAATAGCGGATGAGGCGGTCGCACAGGGCGAAGTGGTTTTGGCGGTGTCACTCGACATCGCCAACGCTTTCAACACCATGCCCTGGCCCTGTATTAAAGAGGCACTCAAGTATCACGTAGTGCCTCCATACATATCGAGGGTCCTCGAGTCGTACCTCTCGGACCGTTCTATTACTTACCCGGTTCGGGAGGGGTGGGAAAGCCGCGCTATGTCATGCGGTGTGCCACAGGGGTCAGTCTTAGGTCCGCTCCTGTGGAACATCGGCTACGATTGGGTCCTGCGCGGCGCCAACCTCTGGGGTGTCCAACTCACCTGCTATGCAGACGACACCCTAGTGACGGCTCGAGGGAAAACATACAGGGAGGCCGCCATCCGCGCAACAGCGGGAGTGGCGCACGTTGTGCGCCGCATAAGGCTTCTGGGCCTTGAAGTGGCCCTGAATAAGTCCGAGGCCATGTGGTTTCATGGGCCTCGGAATCGTCCGCCAGTGGGAGAATCCGCCATCGTCGTGGGTGGCGTGAGGATTGCCGTCGAGTCGACTTTGAAATACCTGGGATTAGTGCTCGACGGCCGTTGGACGTTCCGCGCTCACTTCGAGCGTTTGGGGCCCCGGTTAATGGTTGCGGCTGCTGCCCTTAGCAGACTCATGCCGAACCTTGGGGGCCCCAGGAACGCAAGCAGGCAGCTCTATATGGGGGTCGTACGATCAATGGCAATGTACGGCTCCCCAGTTTGGGCAGACGCCCTGAACGGGGCTAATGCGGCGCTTCTTCATGCGCCGCAGCGCCTTATGTCCATCAGGGCGTCAAGGGGATACCGTACGGTATCCCGAGAGGCTGCCTGCCTATTGGCGGGTTCCATGCCATGGGATTTGGACGCGAAAGTCCTCGCGTCCACTTTCCACTGGCGCGAAGATCGGCGGACGCAGGGCCACTGGCCCACGCAACGGGAGACTGCGGCCTACAAGCAGGAGGTCGAGGCAGCTGCCCTCGAGGCATGGGCGCTCAGGCTGGGACAGCCGAGCGCGGGGCACAAGACGGTGGAGGCCATTCTCCCCGTCCTCACGCAGTGGTTGCAGCGAGAGCATGGATCTCTGAGCTTCCGGCTGACACAGGTCCTTTCCGGGCATGGTTGCTTCGGTAAGTACCTGTGGCGGCTGGGTAAAGAGCAGGCTGCTCGTTGCCACCACTGTCTGAATTGCCCCGAAGATTCGGCGAAACACACTCTCGAAGAGTGCCCAGCTTGGGCTGGGGAGAGGGCAGCACTCCGGGCAAGCATTGGCCCGGATCTATCCCTGACGGCCGTAGTTGCGGCCATTGTGGATAGCCCCGAAGCGTGGGCGGCGGTGGCCTCCTTTTGCGAACACGTAATGCTTGCAAAGGAGGCCGCCGAAAGGGAAAGGGAGCTGGCGGACCCCACTGGAAGGGGCCGTCGTCGCCGCGGTGCCAGGAACCCCTGACGCACCGCGGCCTCGGTTAGGGTCCTCTAAGACCACGGAGCCCCCATATGGCGTGCGTCGCCGAAAGCGGGGCTCCACGGGCAGGAGGCGCGCAGAGTGGGGCTATCTGCGCGCTACCAAACCCTGCCCAAGAAGGACGGACGCTTGAGTGGTTCCGAGCGTCCGTTACTATAAGAGGTGGAAACAGGGGGGTTCTGTCCCCCCCTTTGAAGGAACGCCTAGCAGCGTTAGGTGTGTGGAGCCCGCGGCGATGAATTGCCTAAGGCCAGACGACCCGTGGGCTCTACAAATTTCGCACCTGGAAGGACCACCGTGGGGTTTTAGTCAGTAGAAGTCTGACATATCCCCGTCGCACCCCCATGCGGCGGGGAATCCATGAGGATTTCCCCACGTAAAAAAAAAAAAAAAAAAAAAAAAGGTTAGGTTAGGTTAGGTTAGGTTAGGTTAGGTTCCCCCACACGGTACAGCCTTGTCGTGGCGTGGGGGCTCAGTAGCCCCGGGCAATCCAGTCCGGGGTGAAGCTAATGTACCGAGAGTCCGCTTCTCTCCTCTGCTTCCAGAGCGAGCAGTAAGCGGATGGGAAGTCGTGGCACATTCTGATGTGCACGGCTTAGCCCCAGTGTTTGCCCACATTGGGCGGCTGGGGCGGGTGTTAGAACCTGGCGTCTGTGTCGCACCGATCGGCCAGGTTCTGTCTTTGTGGGGCGGCAGTGTCTTCATGATACTGCCGGCCAAACCGTAAGTCTACTTCGGTAGGAACGGGGGCTCAGGCCACTGAGGTCTGGGCTGCGAGGAAGAAAACCTCTATAAAAAATTACCCCAATCCCAAGGTCAGCGTGCCGAGGGGATGAATGTCTGGAGGGAGTCCAGTGCCAAGCGCAGGGGTGGGGGGGTATAGCTCGATGGTAGGCCGAGGGTAAAGCCTACCAACACCATAATGGATAACAAGGCAATTTTGAATAGTAGTACCCAGGTGGGTCCCCGAAAGGGGGAATCCCACCCTTCCGCATCTGCGGGAGGCGCCCCCGCGTATTCTGGGGGGGGCAAAAACTGCCTCGCAGGTTCTTCGACCAAGGACCTGCGCCAAAACGACCAAAGCAATGCTTTACTGGACATAGATTTAGCTCACGATATGGACTACACTGCAATGGGTAGTAGTAATCCTTCAGTAGGTCAAAATGATCTACAGGATTATAGTCATCGATTATCGGATACTGATGACAATGATGATCTTGTGAGTGAGTGCTCCCGCATGTCAGTGGAAAGCTCACTGAGTTTGTTTTGCAGTTCGCAAAGGAAGCGCCGAGCTGGAAGTGGTTTGAGCACTTCTGACTCGGAAGCTGGTGCCGAAACTGCAATACCGAAAAAAGGTCGCGGAAGGCCCCCTTCCACCGGCCAATACATAGGTGTAGGTAAGGCCAGGGCTCATGCTGCAGCCATTAGGCGTGAATTTCTGCGCAAAGAACAGAGAGAAAGCGAGCAGGAGGATCTATCTCAGACGGTAGATAGATACACAGCAAGACGAAAAAATCTGACGGCAGCTCCTACAGCTCCTATTCAAGATGATGGCAAATTTGCCGCTGACTTAGTGAAACGCGTTGAGGTAAGCGTTACGCTTATTCGTGATATTGCTAAAAAGTCACGCAATCTCAAGGGAGACTTTGTGAAGGCCTTGCGAAATGCCGCAGATGATATTCACAAAAATAGTGAATTGCTTAGGGAATGTTCCTCTTCCAGTGAGGTTATTAAACTCCAAGAGGAACTAACTAAAATGAAAGAGGAAAATAAAAAAGTGACAGAGGATAAAATATCTCTCAAGAGTGAGTTAGACCGCCTATGTCGCGAGATGATGGAGATAAAAGCCGAATTGACAAATTTCCGGTCTAATCCAAGCCTAACATCACAGAATGGGGACGATCTGGCCAGATCGATCATGATCCAAGTCGGGACTATGATAAATGCCAGGTTCGAAAACCTAGAAGAAAGACTCTTGCCACCGCAGCGTTTGCGCCCACCTCTAGCTGCTGATGCAAACAACAAGAAAGTCCCTCCTAGAGCAAGTCCACCTCCTCTAGCTGCATCCCTTCCTAATATCCCTTGTCCTGTTTTGTCAGGTGGAAACGGAAACGATAAAGGAAAGGGGAAAGGAAAGGGGAAAGGAAAGGGTAAACCACATAGAAATCCCGAACAGCCCAAAACCCAGGCTCCAGCTAGAACTAGCCAAGCTGTCGTGCCTAGGCTACCAGATCTGCGACACGACCAGCCACAGCCAGGACCTTCGTCTGCTCCAGACACGGAGACCTGGGCAACGGTTGTTAGACGTAAAAAGAAGAAAACTCTTCCAGTAGCGCCGGCTGCAACCAAGGGCCCGAAGGAGAAGACTAAATCGCCAAACATCCGGGTTCCACGTTTTGCTGCTGTAAGCGTCACTTTAGGAGAAGACGCTAAAGCCAAAGGTTTGTCTTACTCAGACGTGATGACCCAAGCCAGACAGGTAGTAGACTTGTCTGAAATAGGTATAAGCCAAATTCGGTCACGAAAGGCTGTCACAGGCGCAAGGCTTATTGAACTCTCGGGGCCCGAAGCTAAAGCCAAAGCCGATGCTCTAGCTACTAAGCTCAGACAAGTTCTCCCTCCAGAAGCCAAAGTGTCCAGACCCATGAAGGTAGGTGACCTTCGCCTCATTGGTTTGGATGATTCTATCAAACAAGAGGAAATCTCGACTGCGATAGCAGCAGTAGGGGGATGTTCTCCCGAAGATGTAAAAGTTGGCGAGATTAGAGATGGACCGAGAGGTAGAGGGACAGCTTGGGTGCGCTGCCCAGTTGAAACCCTTAAGAAAATGAAAAAAGCTGGGGTTATCCAGATTGGTTGGAGCTTAGCTCGGATTCAACTGTTACCTACTCGAGGTCTCAGATGTTACCAGTGCCTGGAGCTTGGCCACGTGCGTGCAGCGTGTCCTTCCAGTATTGACCGTAGTGGCCTTTGCTACCGTTGTGGCGAAGCTGGACACCAGGCCAGAGAATGTGATAGGAAGCCCCATTGCGCACTCTGCGCTGCTGATAATAAACCAGCAGAGCATCGCATAGGGGCCAAATCTTGCAAAAAAGTGAGAAAACAGAGGTCTACAGCTAGGGCTACGCCCTCGTCAATTCAGATTAGCGAACCAGGACCTAAGGAGGGGAAAAAGGCTTCTAATTGGCCAGAAACTCTACTTGCTCGGCAACCGATAGTGGTGCTAGAGCGAATGGAAGAGGGGGAGCCCATAGAAACCATTAATTAATAATGGCTATGCGGTTTTTACAGGGGAACTTGAACCACTGCGCATGCGCGCAGGACCTTTTCCTGCAAAGCATGGCGCAGTGGTCGATTTCAATTGGTGTAGTCTCGGAACCGTACTATATACCATCGAGGGAAAACTGGGTGTCGGATCTAGATAGCTTGGCGGCTATTGTTATCTCGGGCGCTGCTGGCCTCCAGTTCAGGGATATCATTCGGGGTCACGGATATGTTGCGGCATTAGTGGGGGAGGAGGTAATCATCTCCTTGTACTTCTCCCCTAACCGGCCGCTTGCTGACCTCGAAGATTTGTTGAGTGAGGTGGAAGCAGTAGCTCTTCGTAGCCACCCTCGCCGGGTGCTTATCGCCGGGGACTTTAACGCCAAGTCAGTCGCTTGGGGATCCCCGGCGGCAGATGCAAATGCATTCGGCGAAGCTGTAGTGGAATGGGCAACAGCTTTAGGTTTAGCTGTTGCAAACAAGGGTTCGACACCCACGTGTGTGCGTCGCAACGGGAGTTCAATAGTCGATCTGACCTTTGCTACTCCCGACCTCTGGGCCCTGATTAAGGGCTGGAGGGTAATCACGGATGTGGAGACACATTCGGATCATCGTTACATTCGTTTCGATGTCTCCACGGCCCGTCAGGCCGCCTCGTCTCAAGGCTCGTCTTCTAATGGGGGACCAAGATGGGCCCTCAAAAAGCTGGACAGGGAGCTCATGACCGAGGCTGCCATTGTTCAGTCATGGCTGACCGGTCCAGGACGGGCTGCCGACCTGAACGACGAGGTGACGTGGTTTCGTGATGCCCTCACAGAGATCTGCGACGCATCGATGCCCCGCGCGGGCCCTACGGTTCCGAGACGGCAGGTGTACTGGTGGAACGCTGAAGTCGCGCAGCTGCGTGTAGCGTGCATTGCGGCAAAGCGCCAGTACACCCGCCATAGGAGAAGAAGGCTCCGGAATGAGGCCGAGGAGAACCGCCTCTACGACTTATTTCGAGAGGCAAAGTGGGCCCTAAAAGACTCGATATTTAGGGCCAAAATTGCCTCAAAGCAGGAATTGCTGGAGACACTCAATAACGATCCTTGGGGGCGGCCGTATAGGATGGCAAGGCAAAGACTTCGCCCCTGGGCGCCCCCCTTGACAAGTAGTCTCCAGCCAGATGTCGTGGAGAACGTGGTCTCGGCCTTGTTTCCGGCAAGAGAAGAATACCCGGCCCCTGTTATGGGCGGTTATATTGCAGCTGCGGAAGTCGAAGAGGTGGTGCCGGAGGTCACTGAGCCAGAGTTGGCCGTGGCTGTTAAGCGCCTCCAGGCGAAGAAAACGGCCCCGGGCTTAGATGGAATCCCGGGGCAGGCCTGGGTGGTGGCGCTGAAGCCCTTCCTTGCTGATAGGTTGTGTAACCTGTTCTCCATGTGCCTGGAAAGAGGAGTGTTTCCTGAGCCTTGGAGAACAGGTAAATTGGTGTTGTTGCGCAAGGAGGGGCGCCCCGCCGACTCACTTGAGCCCTCGGCGTTCCGGCCCATCGTTTTGCTCGACGAGGTGGGAAAGCTCTTAGAGCGGATAGTGTCCTCCCGCATCGTCGGGCATTTGGAGGAGACTGGTCCGAACCTATCGGACCAGCAATTTGGCTTCCGCGGCTGCCGCTCAGCGGTTGATGCGGTGCAATGCGTCCGCAATATAGCGGACGAGGCGGTCTCTCAGGGTGAGGTGGTGCTGGCAACCTCTTTGGACATAAAGAATGCCTTCAACACCTTGCCCTATTCGTGCATAAGGGAGGCACTTATCTATCACCAAGTGCCTCCCTACCTTAGGGAAGTTCTTGAGTCGTACCTCTCGAACCGGAAAATCACATATCCGGGTCGGGAGGGGTGGTGCCGTCGCGAAGTTACGTGCGGTGTTCCACAGGGGTCAGTCTTAGGGCCACTCCTGTGGAACATCGGGTATGATTGGGTCCTGCGCGGCGCCAACCTCTGGGGTGTTAAAGTTGTTTGTTACGCCGATGACACCCTGGTTACGGCTCGGGGAAAGACGTTTAGAGAGGCCGCCATCCGGCTGGCGTAGCCCAAGTGGTGCACCGCATCAAACTGTTGGGCCTAGAAGTGGCTCTGAACAAATCCGAGGCCATGTGGTTTCATGGGCCTCGGAATCGCCCGCCGGTGGACTCCGCCATAGTAGTGGGCGGGGTGAGGATTGCCGTCGAGACAACTCTGCATTATCTTGGACTTATTCTCGACGGCCGATGGACCTTCCGCGCCCACTTTGAGCGCCTGGGGCCGAGATTGATAGTGGCAGCAGCGGCTCTTTGTAAGCTGTTGCCAAACCTGGGGGGCCCCAGGTCAGGTTGCAGGCAGCTATATGCGGGGGTCGTGCGGTCGATGGCCATGTACGGCGCCCCGATATGGGCTGACACCCTGGATGGGCCAAATGCGGCGTTGCTTCATGCGCCGCAAAGGCTCATGGCCACCAGGGTGTCGAGAGGCTACCGCACAGTCTCTCGCGAGGCTGCCTGCCTAATGGCGGGGTCGATGCCGTGGGACCTAGACGCGAAAGTCCTCGCGTCGACGTTCCACTGGCGGAAGGAACGGCGGGCTCAGGGCCACTGGCCCACGCAGACAGAAACGGCTGCCTACCGTTTGGAGGTGCAGGTAGTCGCCCTCGAGGCCTGGGCGCTAAGGCTGGCCGTGCCTAGCGCCGGGCATAGGACGGTGGAGGCAATTCTCCCCGTCTTCGAGCAGTGGTTGCAGCGGGGACACGGAGCTCTCAGCTTCCGGCTTACGCAGATGCTGACAGGGCATGGCTGTTTTGGTAGGTATCTGTGGAGGCTGGGCAGGGAGCAGTCTGCCCGTTGTCATCACTGCGCGGTGTGTCCGGAGGACACGGCCCAGCATACCCTGGAGGTGTGCCCGGCCTGGAGCAGAGAGAGGGCGACTCTCCAAGCGGAGATTGGCCCCGATTTGTCGTTGGGGGCCGTTGTGGCGGCCATGGTCGATAGGTCGTCTGCGTGGGCTGCGGTGGCCTCCTTCTGCGAGACTGTTATGCTTGCGAAGGAGGCCGCCGAGAGAGAGAGGGAGATTGCGGACCCAGCTCGGAGAAGGGTCCGCCGCCGCGGTGTTCGACACTAGCACCGCGGCTCTTGGAGCGTCCATTAGGACGTGAAGCCCCGTTAGTGTAGTCACGAATCTGCCTAGCGGGGTTTCAGAGGCAGGGGGTGCTCAGAGTGAGGGCTTCTGGGTGCCCATCAAAACCTGCCTCGAGGATGGCGGAGGCTCAAGGTGGTGGCTTTGAGTCTCCGAAGAAGAAGAGGGCAAAAGGAGGGGCTTTATCTTACCCCTCCCGAGATGTGCGCCGTTAGGCGTGGTGCGCGGGACCGACGGTAGTCTTCCTTGGGTGTTCCCCGTTGGTCCCGCACGAAATGCACCTGAGATGGCCACCCGTGGGGTTTTAGTCAGTAGAAGTCTGACATATCCCCGTCGCACCCTCATGCGGCGGGGAATCCATGAGGATTTCCCCACGTAAAAAAAAAAAAAAAAAAAAAAGGTTAGGTTAGGTTAGGTTAGGTTAGGTTAGGTTAGGTTAGGTTTTTTTTTTTTTTTTTTTATTTATGAAACCCCCGTTCGAGGGGTTTCAAACGTGCTTTTCCCGCTTCATGGTACAAGCGGACCTTTTATATCTTTGCGTGATTGTTTAAGGTTAATGAATGGCTCAGCCACTTCACATTACAACTTGTTCATTTTTGTATTTGGAGTGATGACAATATTCTCCTTTGTACTTTGGCTAAAATTTTTACCAAAACTAGGATACGAGTAGAGTTTGCACAACATTGTTTTATTAGGTCGTATTAAGGATGAGGATAGTATGATTCTCTTCTATTTGTTCGTACATAATTGGTTGTTTTACCGTAACAATATATATAATAATTGCTGTTTTTTTTTTTATTTATTTATATTATAATTATAATTCTAGTACATATTACATAATTTTACGCATTTAATCTTTATTAACCTTAAATAATCACCATTTTTCTGTCTGAAAGTTGTTCATCAACTTCCGTACAGAAGGCATGTTACAGTTCAGGTTATTTGATTACAGTAAATAAATGAAAGGTAATACAATATATTTCTTGTAGTGATAAATAAATGAAGGATAATACAATATGTTTCGGCAGTTTTGGGTCCAAATGGGTCATAGTAAGTTCGTCTTTTGATTGTTGTTGTTGTGTTTTTTTTTTTTTTTTTATTATTATTATTTTTATTATTTTATTTATTTTTTTTGTTTTTTTTTTTTGTTTTTTTTTGTTTTTTTTTTTATTATTATTATTTTTTATTATATAAGTTATTTCATTTTTTTTACTATGCTGATGACCATCTTACATTTAATACTGCCTTAACAAAGGTAAAAATAGTTAAAATTAAAAATATATTTAGCTAATGTTATACATATGATAATAAACCGTCTCGTAACAATCTACAGTATGTACCATAATATATTCTTATAATATATTATTTACATCAAACAATCTTGATGACACAACTTGTAACTTAAGCTATTTCATGAAAAGCCCTGTGTATGCACAGGTTATAGCGCATACAAGGCCTTTTCGTTAACTAAGTGGTTCTTTGCTAAACAAGATTACATTTTACGTGCATCCTTGCATCTAACTTTCCTAATATAAATTACATTATATAAATTAAATAATACAAACAGATTAAGATAACTAAATAGGACTTATATATATATAAAAATATGATTAAACAACTATTATTATCTATACATTTCGGTAAATTTTGTGACGACTATTCATAAGCGACTGTGGAGCGCGAAATTGCGTCCCATTTGCTGCGTATAGGGCATGTGTGGTCGAAGCTATTGTGGTCAACTCTGTCGAGTTTTGCCGATTTGCAGTTGATGCACTCTGGTTTGGATCTTGCTAACCAGTGCTCACACTGAGAGCGTTGGTGCCCCCCGCCACAGTGCGAACAAAGGTCAACCGGTGACTGGCAAAGCCTGCGGCCATGTCCAAAACCAAGACACTTGGTACACTGTACCAGCGGAGACTGATCAGCTACATGGACACGTTGCAGCGGAAGGTATAGCTTGCTCGTCTCTATCGCTGCTTTCCACATCCCCGGAGATACGGCGATGACTATGTGGCAGCTGTTAGGGTCTTTGGTCTTCTTCCGGTACTTAATCGTTGCCCTGATTTGGTCGGCAGGTATTTCCTGGAAGACGTCCTCGTTGTAGGACCCCAGAATAGCTTTTAGAACTTCCTCATCGGTGGTTTCTGTCCTAGCTTCCTTAAGTATTATAAGGGGGTCCTTGTTGGTCGCCTTTTCTACTCTTAATTCGGGATTCTCCTGTAGTAGATTTTGCACTTTGAGGGTCCTCTCTTCAGTAGTGCAGCCAATAATCACTTTTTGGCCCTTGGCCATCCGCAATCTGTCGATTTTCACCCCTTTCTCGATAGAGTTCAGCGTTTCCCTTATTTTACTCGTAACTTCGTTGGAAGTTTCTAGTCCATTGGCTGATGAGACCACGATAGAGTGCATGGTCTCTATCTGTGGGATACGGCTGGTGTTATGGTTGCCTGTGGTCATGAGAGGGGTCGTTGCTGTCACTTGGGCGTAAGTTAATGGTGGGGCTGTTTTAATTTCGTCGACGGACGTTACTAAGTCGCCAACTTTCTGATTGATAGACTTGATGTGGCTTTGTGTATCAAGCATTCCTTCATTTGCCTTTTCTATGCCTTTTATCGAGGCTTTAAGGTCGTCAAGACTTTTGCGCATTTCGACCGTCTGGTTGGAAACGAACTTTGTTAG
Source organism: Bedellia somnulentella (assembly GCA_963576735.1). Lineage (NCBI taxonomy): Eukaryota > Metazoa > Arthropoda > Insecta > Lepidoptera > Bedelliidae > Bedellia > Bedellia somnulentella. Next base: position 33,275 of record CAUYWD010000117.1, on the reverse strand, counting down.
TTCAAAAATCTTGGTGCGGGCTGCCTCCGGGGCCTCGCACAAGCGCTGGATAACGTCGGTGATGCTCTCGTTCATTTTCAGGAGACCATCGATTTGGGTCGAGTCTTCTGACGTTTCTTTGCTTGTTAGCGCAAGGACACTCTTTCGCAGGTCCTCGAAAGAGTCAACAATTGGGCTGACGGCTGCCGGCAAGTTGATGTTATTGATTGCGTCTAAGCCATCCATAACCTTTTGTCTCTCTTTTAGCAATTCGTCTCTATGGTATGTTTTTAATTTGGAGTTTTGCAAGATGTACTCATTTCTGGATTGGGCGAAATCCTGCACAATTTCGTATAGCCCTTCAAGGCTCGAAGTGACGTTAACCTTTATCGCAGTTCTCAAGTTTCCAGATTCCTTGAGTTCACTCTTGCCTTTTTGCAGGAACTTTTTAGCTTTACCCATGGCCCCTTCGAGTTTCTCATCCAGGGAGATAGAGGTAGCCTCCAATTGTTCGAGAGACAGGTTCTCGAGAGAAGCACGTTTATTGGACTTTGCCATTGTTAAAATAGATTAAATAAAATAGATTAAAAATTTAATGATTAATAATTTAGAGATTTGGATCAATGTAAATTAATGACAGTAACCTAAACTAACAGTAAAATAATAATATAGAAGTAAAGTGGGTGTAAAAAGCCCTAGTCTTATCCTAATATCACAGTCAATACAATAAACTCAACAAATCTACAAAAATAATTTGTAGAGTCAAATCTCTCCTACTCTATGTACCTTTTTAAGGTCTCCAAAAGACGGTATTCGCGTGCTGGGCTGTTTAAAACACAGTCGGGATGAAATTTCCACGTGAAAATGGGGAAAAACGGGAAGAAAATTTTTCGGCTCTACCACTGCTCTACATAGAGTAGCTCAGTGTGTAGAGCTCAAGAAGACCTGTCCGATGTTGAAAACCCGGAGTCGGTGGGACTCTCCGTTCCGGAGATATTCAATTTTGAGGACGATTTTCTATATATTTATCTATAAAATAAATAAATATATAGAACCTAGAAATTTAAAATCGCTCTAAAAACTACAGTTTTGGTCGTACAAGCTCGAGATTGGGTTCTAGCCAATCAGCGAGACGAGCGCTATCGAATGGCGTGAGAAAAAGGGGGGGTTCGAAATTGCTCTACACTTGCTCTATGTAGAGTATCCAAGTGTAGAGGTCGTTGGTCCCGTCCCAACAAAGAAAACCGCAGGTTTGTATCTTCAAAAATGGCTGAGTTACAAGAGTTTGAAACTCAGTGAAACAGGCGACCTTTCCTGTCTCGCTCTTACAAAAATGTGCTGTGAAATTTTCAAACCGGTCCTGTGGCCACAGTTTCTGTCCGATTTTAATGAGCTTGGGCTCGTTAGACGCGTCTTTTGAAGATCTTTTACCACCTTCTAGAAAAATAATTTTTTGACCTTTCCCCTAGGGGGTGGGAGCAAAAAACACAAAAAATAACGGAAAATTTGAAAAATAATTAAGAAAATGGAATAATTTTTAAACTTTTTTCTAGGAAATATGTAAAGGTAAGGTACTTACAGTCTAATCAGTCTTTTGCTTATGTCTAGCTGTCCTGCAGTCAAAGATGAAAAACGGGTGTTTTGGGAAAAACGATTTTTCTCCAAGTTTTCTTATTATCAATGTCCGTTTTTCACTACTTAAAATTAAAGATCACTAAAGTCTCTACTTAATTCACAAATAAACCAGAAGGTTGTCACTGAAGAATTGGAGAAATATTTTTTTTGAAGTTGGCACCAATGTTTCCAATTCTTGTTTTTCTTCGTCAAAAATCGGTTTCCCAACCGATTTCCAATTTTCCAACTGGTCCTGTTGTCTCTTGCGGTAGCGCAATTTTAGGTATGTTCAGAACACCAGTCAGGTGTCGTCCTCTATTTTTGGTCAAAAATGAGTTTTCGGAAAAATCGTCGCGAAAAATCAGGTTTTCACGGCGCGTGAAAATTTTTTCATGAATCTCGTAGAACTCGTTGCACCTCACAATATAGCAATTCAAAAAACTGGTGTTACAGATCTTGATCGCGAGCTGTGATTTTTTGAAACTTTTCGTTTTCGCAAAAAACGCACTTATTCACTCATAACCCTGGGTTTTCAAACTGCCCAGGGAAACTGAATACACCAAAAGATGCGTAATTAATTATCACTATTTATCGGATAGAGACAATTTTTAAAATCGGCCCGGAACTATTTTTAAAATATTTAAAACTGCGGTGCAATTTGTCGCAACAATAAACGCGGGCACACTATATCACAGCCGGGGGGCAAGAGGTTAGGTTAGGTTAGGTTAGGTTAGGTTAGGTTAGGTTAGGTTAGGTTAGGTTCCCCCACACGGTGCAGCCTTGTCGTGGCGTGGGGGCTCAGTAGCCCCGGACTAGCCACCCGGGGTGAAGCTAATGCACCGAGGTGGCGTCGCTCTCAGTATCCCTCTTAGTAGGAGAGGGGACAGGGGAAGCGACGCAAATCGTAACCCTAGCAACAGTTGTAGCCGCTGTTGCTGGGACCGAGGGCCTTGCCGTCACTGGCAGGTCGCGAGGAGTCAACCTCTATAAAAAATCGGAGGAGAAAACCTCGTTAAAAATCATGGGGTGGGTTGCTCCCGTTTTCCTTTCGAGGTGTAGAGAGGGAACGGGAGCAAGAGGGGAACTCGTAACCCTGGCAGTATTGCACTACCAGGGCCGAGGGTCTTGCCGAGGTGTAGGCTTGACCGCGAGGAGTAAACCTCTATAAAAAATCGGAAGAGGAGTAAACCTTCCGCAAAAATCCGAGGACAAAACCTCGTTAAAAAATCCGTGAGGTGGTGGGCTGCGACCGGCGGGTTGCAGTCTGCTACTCCGCAAGGAGAACCTCGAGGGGGCGGGCGTTTGGAACTTGTGGCCCAAACGTCTGCGGTGCTGAGGAAGCACAGAGGGGAGTGGGGGACTTCATGTCCCCCGAGATGGACGCCGAGAGGCGTGGTGCGCGGGATTGGAGGTAGACTGCCACGGGCGTTCCCACCAATCCCGCATCAAAGCACCGAAGATGGCCACCGTGGGGTTTTAGTCGGTAAGAGTCCGACATACCTTCGTCACCCCGCCGGGTGACGTCGGATCCATGAGGATTTCCCCACGACAAAAAAAAAAAAAAAAAAAAAAAAAAAGGTTAGGTTAGGTTAGGTTAGGTTAGGTTAGGTTCCCCCACACGGTGCAGCCTTGTCGTGGCGTGGGGGCTCAGTAGCCCCGGACTAGCCACCCGGGGTGAAGCTAATGCACCGAGGTGGCGTCGCTCCCAGTATCCCTCTCATTAGAGAGGGGACAGGGGACGCGACGCAAATCGGAACCCCAGCGGCAGTTGAAGCCGCTGTTGCTGGGACCGAGGGCCTTGCCGTCACTGGCAGGCCGCGAGGAGTCAACCTCTATAAAAAATCGGAGGAGAAAACCTCTTTAAAAATCATGGGGTGGGTTGCTCCCGTTTCATTTCGAGGTGTAGAGAGGGAACGGGAGCAAGAGGGGAACTCGTAACTCTGGCAGTGTTACACTTCCAGGGCCGAGGGTCTTGCCGTGGTGTAGGCTTGACCGCGAGGAGTAAACCTCTATAAAAAATCGGAAGAGGAGTAAACCTTCCGCAAAAATCCGAGGACAAAACCTCGTTAAAAAATCCGTGAGGTGGTGGGCTGCGACCGGCGGGTTGCAGTCTGCTACTCCGCAAGGAGAACCTCGAGGGGGCGGGCGTTTGGAACTTGTGGCCCAAACGTCTGCGGTGCTGAGGAAGCACAAGGGGGAGTGGGGGACTTCAAGTCCCCCGAGATGGACGCCGAGAGGCGTGGTGCGCGGGATTGGAGGTAGACTGCCACGGGCGTTCCCACCAATCCCGCATCAAAGCACCGAAGATGGCCACCGTGGGGTTTTAGTCGGTAGGAGTCCGACATACCTTCGTCACCCCGCCGGGTGACGTCGGATCCATGAGGATTTCCCCACGACAAAAAAAAAAAAAAAAAAGGTTAGGTTAGGTTAGGTTAGGTTAGGTTAGGTTAGGTTAGGTTAGGTTAGGTTAGGTTAGGTTAGGTTAGGTTCCCCCACATGGTACAGCCTTGTCGTGGCGTGGGGGCTCAGTAGCCTCGGGCAATCCAGCCCGGGGTGAAGCTAATGTACCGATTAGGCGTCGTTGTTGAGTTAGAGCCTGGCGTTTGTACCACATTGGTCGGCCAGGTTCTGTCTTGCGTTCGGTCCCAGCGACTGTCCACATTGGGCGGCTGGTGATGGAGGGGCGGTAGTGTCTTCATGATACTGCCGGCCAACCCGTAAGCCCACTTCGGTGGGAACGGGGGCTCAGGCCACTGAGGTTCGGGCTGCGAGGAAGAAAACCTCTATAAAAAATTACCCTAATCCCAAGGTCAGCGTGCCGAGGGGATGAGTGTCTGGAGGGGGTCCAGTGCCAAGCGCAGGGGATGGGGGGGTTAAGCTCGATGGTAGGCCGAGGGTAAAGCCTACCAACACCATTATGGATAATTCGGCATTTTTTAATAGTATTACCCAGGTGGGTCCCCGAAAGGGGGAATCCCACCCTTCCGCGGCCGCGGAAGGCGCCCCCACGTATTCTGGGGGGGGCAAAAACTGCCAACCAAACGACCACAGCAAACGACTAACGGATTCCGAGTATAGTGAGGAGGTGATGAGCGACTCGTCAATGAAAACGGCAGGGAGCTCCAATAGCTTCTTTGACCTGATCAGAAAGCGACGAGCTGGTAGCGGTCTGAGTGTCTCAGACTCTGATGACAGTGTTGAGACTACCATTGAAGAGAGGCGTCAATCCTCAGCTTCCGCTAAAAGGGGCAGAGGAAGGCCACCCACAACCGGCCAATACATAGGTATAGGAAAAGCGCGAGAGGAAGCAGCTGCTGCAAAACGGGAGAGTTTCATGCGCCAGCAAGCGGAGGAAACATCTCTACGCGAAGAGAGATATTATCTACTGCAGCAAAAGAAACGTGAGCAGTCACAAAAAGTCTCCGTCTCCGTACCTGCATCTGAAAAAACGACGGACGACCTGTTAAGCTCGGTGCAGGAACATCTCTCAGCCGTCATGAATGTGGCTAACCGGTCAAAAAATATGAAGGGGACATTTGTCAGGGACCTGAAAAAAGCGGCCACTTCCATTAGGGAGTTATCTGAGGTCCTGTCGGAGCGGACTGCTACGGAGGAAAACCGAAAGCTCCAGACCGAGAACGCCCGCCTCAGAAATGAGTTGCAACAAATGAAGGCCAGCAACGAAGGTCTTCATGCAGAGCAAGCCAAACTGAGGCAGGAGATGGAAACTCTTCGGGTGGAAATCAGGAGCGGCGGATCAACATCAGAGGTTGGAGATAACCTGGCCCAATCAATAATGATTCAAGTCGGGACCATGCTTAACGCGCGATTAGAGGCGTTAGAGGATCGGCTGCTCCCGGAGCGACGTTTAAGACCACCGTTAGCTGCTGACAGAGCGGTAAGGAAACCAGAGGCTACTGCTAGGTCTGGAATTGGAAGACAGCAAAGTTATGTGCCTCCAACAAATAATGCAGTGTCAGCAAAAGGGAAAAGTAATGGGAAAAAGAGCATGAAACCATCCCACAGCTCAAATGATGGTCCCGAGCCCAGAGCGCAGCCCACCTGCACTACAATCTCTGAAGTGCAACCAGCTGCAGGCTCTTCAAATGCTGTTCATGAAGAAACCTGGGCTACAGTTGTGCGACGGGGCAAAAAGAAGGCACAGACGACGAGTACCACAAAAAAGCCCCAAAAACCAAAACCGAAGGCTAAGTCAGCGGCTAGCAAACTAAAGGTCCCAAGTTCTGCCGCAGTCATAGTTAGGCTAGAGGAGAGCGCTTCGCAGAACGGCATTACCTACTCGAAAATTCTCGGTGAAGCCAGGGAGAAGTTGGATCTTTCTGGTCTTGGGATAGGGCCGCTCAAGATCCGCACAGCACTCACAGGGGCAAGGATGTACGAGGTGACTGGAGAGGGGTCCTCTCAAAAGGCCGACATTCTCGCATCTAAGCTGAGAGAGGTTTTAGAACCTGAAACGGCCAAGGTCTATAGGCCTATGAAGATGGAAGATCTTCGTCTTATAGGTCTGGATGACACCGTCACACCAGAAGAGATCTCGCGCGCCGTTGCCATCGCTGGTGGCTGTGAGCCAGTACACATCAAAGTTGGGCAGGTCACTATTGGCCCACGCGGCAGTTCAACGGTCCACATAAAGTGCCCTCTGACTGCAGCCAAGAAACTCTTACAGGAGGGAGGGCTGCAAATTGGGTGGGGTGCGGTTCGGGCTCAACTTCTTCCTAGAAAGGAGCTTCGGTGCTTCAGGTGCCTGGAAATTGGACATGTACGTGCAACGTGCAAATCAGAGATCGACCGTGGTACTAACTGTTACCGTTGTGGACTACCGGGTCATAAAAAGGGGGAATGTGATGCAACACCGTGCTGTCCAGTTTGCAAAGAGGGAAATAAGCCTGCTGACCACATGTTAGGAGCTAAAGTATGCTCGACTAATCGAACAAAGTCAGCCAACAAAAAGAAGGGATTTAACCAACGAAAAGTTGTTAAACCAAGCCAGCCAAAAACGAATGGTGGTTTGAGAACAGGAATGGAACCCATGGTAGTTACTTAGTGATGGCCATGCAAATTTTGCAAGTTAATATCAACCACTGCGCCATCGCTCAGGATCTCTTTATTCAGAGCATGGCGGAGTGGCTGATACAAGTAGGCGTGGTCTCGGAGCCATATTTCGTCCCTGCAGGGGTAAACTGGGTGTCGGACCTGAACGGCGTGGCGGCAATTACTGTCAGCCGGTCATCAGGGCTGTTGCTAGAAGAAATAACCAGAGGTCAGGGTTTCGTTGCAGCACGCATTGGGGAAATTGTGGTTATTTCCATTTACTTCTCTGCCAATGGGTCGCTTGCCGACTACGAAACCTTCTTACAAGAATTGGAAGCAACAGTCCTGCAACGTCGCCCACGCCAAGTGTTGGTCGCTGGAGACTTCAATGCCAAATCCGTGGCTTGGGGTTCTCCGGCGACAGAAGCCTTCGGTGAGGCGGTGATGGAGTGGGCGACGGCCACGGGAGTGACCGTGGCCAACAGAGGTTCGGCACCGACATGCGTTCGGCATAACGGGAGTTCGATTGTCGATTTGACCTTCGCTACTCCCGGTCTCTGGGCCCTGATCAAGGGCTGGAGGGTTATCACGGACGTGGAGTCGTACTCGGACCATCGGTACATACGGTTCGAGATCTCCGCGTCCCAGCCAGCCACCTTACCGGGTGGCCCGTTGGCAAATGGGGGACCTAGGTGGGCCCTCACCAGGCTGGACAAGGATATGATGGAGGAAGCATCCATCGTCCAGTCCTGGATGTCACCGCCGCCTGGTGCGGCTGTCGACATCAATGCCGAGGTAAGCTGGTTTATAGATGCCCTCACAGAGATATGCGACGCATCGATGCCCCGTGCGGGACCGATGGCTCCGAGGCGGCAAGTGCACTGGTGGAGCGCCGAAATCGCTCAATTGCGATTAGCGAGTATGACGGCGCGCCGCCGGTGCAAAAGAAATCGCAGGAGGAGGATCCGGGACGAGGCGGAACAGCTCCGCCGCGTGGAAATATTCCGCGAGGCAAAGAAGGCCCTGAAGATCGCGATAATCAGGGCCAAAGAAGCCTCGCGAAGGGAGCTACTGGAGGCTCTTGAGAATGATCCATGGGGGCGTGCCTACAGAATGGCCAGGCAAAGGCTTAGACCATGGGCGCCCCCGCTAACGACGAGTCTCCAGACCCACGTGGTGGAAAACGTAGTTTCGGCCTTGTTCCCGGACAGGGGGGCGCATCAGCCCCCTGTAATGGCTCTTGAGCGGCAGCGTTCGGTGGACGAACATCTCGTCCCCGAAGTGACCGAACCGGAGTTGGCGGTGGCCATAGAGCGCCTGAAAAAGAAGAAGACAGCCCCGGGACTAGACGGGATCCCGGGGAAGGCGTGGGTAGTGGCGCTCAAACCGTTCCTGGAGGAGAGGTTTCGGGGCCTGTTCTCCACGTGCCTGGAACAAGGTGTTTTTCCAGAGCCGTGGAAGACGGGTAAACTCGTGCTTCTGCGAAAGGACGGGCGCCCCGCTGACTCCATAGAACCCTCGGCTTTCCGGCCGATAGTTCTGCTCGACGAGGCGGGCAAACTTTTGGAAAGGGTGATCTCGGCCCGAATCGTCGAGCACCTAGAGGGAGCTGGTCCGAACCTCTCGGACCAGCAGTTCGGTTTCAGGCGCTGTCGCTCGACAGTTCATGCAGTTCTGCGGGTCCGCTCAATAGCGGACGAGGCGGTCTCCCAGGGCGAGGTGGTGTTGGCGGTATCGCTGGACATAAAAAACGCATTCAACACCATCCCCTGGTCCTGTATAGCGGAGGCACTGAAATTTCACGAAGTGCCTCCGTACTTGAGGAGGATCCTTGGGTCGTACCTCTCGGATCGGTTCATCACATATCCGCTTCGGGAGGGTTGGGGTCGCCGCGAAATGACATGCGGTGTTCCACAGGGCTCAGTCTTGGGCCCGCTCCTGTGGAACATCGGTTACGACTGGGTTTTACGCGGCGCCAACCTCTGGGGTGTCCAACTCACATGCTATGCAGACGACACCCTAGTGACGGCCCGAGGGAAGACATACAGGGAGGCCGCCATTCGCGGAACTGCGGGTGTGGCGCACGTAGTGCGCCGTATTAGGTCGTTGGGCCTGGAAGTGGCCCTGAACAAATCCGAGGCCTTGTGGTTCCATGGTCCTCGGAATCGTCCGCCGGTAGGGGAATCCGCCATCGTCGTGGGTGGCGAGAGGATTGCCGTCGAGTCCACGTTAAAATACTTGGGACTAACACTCGACGGCCGTTGGACGTTCCGCGCTCACTTCGAGCGTTTGGGGCCCCGGTTGATGGTTGCGGCAGCTGCACTCAGCAGACTCCTGCCGAACCTTGGGGGCCCTGGGAGCGCGTGCAGGCAGCTCTACATGGGGGTCGTGCGGTCTATGGCCATGTACGGCTCCCCAGTGTGGGCTGACGCCCTGAAGGGGTCGAACGCGGCGCTTCTTCATGCGCCGCAACGGCTCATGGCTGTCAGGGCGTCAAGGGGATACCGCACGGTATCCCGAGAGGCTGCCTGCCTATTGGCGGGTTCGAAGCCGTGGGAGTTAGACGCGCAAGTTCTCGCGTCGACCTTCCACTGGCGCGAAGAACGGCGGACACAGGGCCACTGGCCCACAAATCGGGAGACTGCGGCCTACAAACGGGAGGTCGAGTCAGCTGCCCTGGAGGCATGGGCACTCCGGCTGGGTCAGCCGAGTGCGGGGCACAGGACGGTGGAGGCGATCCTCCCCGTCTTTACGCAGTGGTTGCAGCGAGAGCACGGATCTCTGAGCTTTCGGCTGACACAGGTCCTTTCCGGGCATGGTTGCTTTGGGAAGTACCTGTGGCGGCTGGGCAAGGAGCAGGCTGCTCGTTGCCACCACTGCCTAAATTGCCCCGAAGAGACGGCGCAGCACACATTGGAAGTGTGCCCAGCGTGGGACGAAGAGAGGGCAGCACTCCGGGCGGTCATCGGCCCGGATCTCTCTCTGCCAGCCGTGGTCGCGGCTATGGTGGAGAGACCCGATGCGTGGGCGGCGGCGGCCTCCTTTTGCGAACGAGTCATGCTTGCAAAGGAGGCCGCCGAACGAGAGAGGGAGTTGGCGGACCCCACTAGAAGGGGCCGTTGTCGCCGCGGTGTCAGGAACCACTGACGCCGCGGCCATTGGTAGGGTCTTCTAAGACCACGGAGCCCCCATATGGCGTGCGACGCTGAAAGTGGGGCTCCACGGCAGGAGGCGCGCAAAGGGGGGCTATTTGCGCGCTAGCCACCCTGCCAAGAAGGACGGACGCTCAAGTGGTTCTGAGCGTCCGTTGCTATGTGTGGGTTATAGGGGGGTTCTGCTCCCCCCTTTGTAGGAATGCCGTGAGGCAAAGGTGCGAGGGATCCGTGGTAAATTACCTTCGGTAACAGAGGCCAGGGACCCCGACCATTGTGCACCAAGAAGGACCACCGTGGGGTTTTAGTCAGTAGAAGTCTGACATATCCCCGTCGCTCCCCCCAGCGGCGGGGAATCCATGAGGATTTCCCCACGTAAAAAAAAAAAAAAAAAAAAAAAAAAAAAAAAAAAAAAAAAAAAAAAAAAAAAAAAAAAAAAAAAAAAAAAAAAAAAAAAAAGGTTAGGTTAGGTTAAGAGAGAAGATTTCCTGCTAAGAGAGAAGATTTCCTGCTCCAGCAACAAAAGGATAAAGAGAGTCTTTCCGAAAAAATGGAAAAGCATTATAAAAGGAGGGAATTAGTTAGACCAAGGGTAGTAATAGATCCCTCACAAGCTAGGGAAAAACTTGCTGCTGACCTAGCTAAAACTGTAAAAGATGATGTGGCAAGGATACTTGAAGTGGCAGCCAAGTCTAGAAATCTAAAGGGCACCTTCGTGAGGACCCTTCAAGATGCTGCTACTTCAATTAGCAATGCTTCCGAGGCTCTTTTAGGGCGGACATCTTCCGAAGAGGCAAAAAAGCTACAGGCAGACAATGCTAGACTTAGTGAAGAGCTTCGGAACATGAAAAAATACCACGAGCAGGAACAAGCCTCTTTGCGCTCTGAACTAGTGGCCCTTCGAGACGAAATCAGGAGCACTCGTTCAAACCCTGAGCCTATGGGAGGTGAAGAATTCATTCGTTCGGTCATGGTACAGGTAGGTACCATGTTGAACGCTCGGTTGGAGGCATTGGAGGAACGCCTTCTCCCAAAAAGGAATCTTCGTCCTCCGCTGGCAGCAGATAGAAGGCCTGTTAACTCGCAAAACACAGAGGCACTACTCACATTTGCAAGAGTAACAGGTCCTACAGTGGATGCTAGCAAAGAAAAAGGGAAAGGGAAGGGCAAAGGAAAGGGTAGTGGAACCACCACAACCAAACAGCTGCCAGCATCTTCCAAACCAAAACAAACACCCTCCTCCCAGATCGGTGAAAAACCCGGCTCTCGGCCACAACCAATGCCTAGCACTTCCGCAGGCAATCAGGCTGAATTGTGGTCCACAGTGGTACGCCGCGGTAAAAAAGCGAAAGCTGTAAATAGCGTTCGTGCTGTGCCTCAGGTAAACACACAGTTATCTTTGGTAAAAAAGCTACGCACCCCTCGTACGGCAGCGGTTATCATCACCTTAGAGCAGGGTGCAAAAGAAAAGGGGGTCACCTATAAAACGGTGATGACTGAGGCAAGAGATAAACTTGATCTGCCTAGCCTTGGAATAAAAGGAGTGAGAATGAAAACTGGTGTTACTGGTGCGAGGAAGATCGAACTACCAGCTTCTCAGTCAGACAAAGCAGATGCACTAGCGGAGAAACTCCGGGAAATCCTACCTGAGAATGTAGCTCGAATTTCTAGGCCCATGAAATGTGCAGAAATGCGTCTTGTAGGACTGGAGGATTCTGTGACTCCAAAAGAGGTGGCCGATGCAATAGCACGGGAGGGAGGCTGCTCAGCTGCTGATGTGACTGTTGGTAATATCACAGAGGTGCCGCGGGCATTATGCAGTGTATGGGTTCGTTGTCCCATTGAAGCCGCCAAAAAACTGGCAAAGGCCAAATTTGTCATAGTAGGTTGGTCAGAGGCAAGAGTTCGTATTTTGCCCCAACGGGAGCTCAGGTGTTATAAATGCCTCCTAGTTGGGCATGTCGGCGTGAACTGTACTTCAAGTACAAACCGAAGTGATACATGTTTTCGCTGTGGCCAGAAGGGACACAAAGCAAACACATGCAATAACCAGCCATCGTGTCTGGTTTGCAAGGATAGCGCCAAATCTGCTGATCACAGGATTGGTGCAAAATCTTGTCTGGCCACCAAAAACGGCAGCCAAAGGTCAAAGAGTAATAAAGCATCGAAAAAAACTCACCAATCTGCGTCCACACAGCAACCTACTGTTACTAGTGTGGAGCGTATGGAAGAAGGGGAACCCGTAGTCGTCGCTGATTGATGGCTATGAGGTTACTCCAGGTGAATATCAACCACTGCGCCACTGCCCAGGATCTGTTCTTTCAGAGTATGGCGGAGTGGTTGATACAAATAGGGGTGGTCTCGGAGCCATATTTTGTTCCTACGGGGGTAAATTGGGTGTCGGACCTGAACGGAGTGGCGGCTATAACCGTCAGCAGCTCGTCGGGACTGCTGTTGGAGGAGGTAACTCGGGGCCGGGGTTTCGTCGCGGCTCGTGTGGGACAGATTGTTGTCTTCTCAATCTATTTCTCCCCAAACGAGCCGCTCTCCGTCTTCGAAGAGTTCCTTGAGGAGCTGGAAGCAGCAGTCCTGCAACGTCGCCCACGCCAAGTGTTGGTCGCTGGAGACTTCAATGCCAAATCCGTGGCTTGGGGTTCTCCGGCGACAGAAGCCTTCGGTGAGGCGGTTATGGAGTGGGCGACGGCCACGGGAGTGACCGTGGCCAACAGAGGTTCGACACCTACATGCGTTCGGCATAACGGGAGTTCGATTGTCGACTTGACCTTCGCAACTCCCGGTCTCTGGGCCCTGATCAAGGGCTGGAGGGTAGTCACGGACGTGGAGTCATACTCGGACCACCAGTACATCCGGTTCGACATCTCCACGTCCCAACCGGCCACCGTGTCAGGTGGACCTTCGGCAAATGGGGGACCAAGATGGGCCCTCAAAAAACTGGACAAAGAGCTGATGGAGGAAGCGGCTATTGTCCAGTCCTGGTTGTCGGCACCGCCTGATACTGCCGATAACATCAGTGCCGAGGTGAGCTGGTTTCGTGAAGCCCTCACAGAGATATGCGACGCATCGATGCCCCGCGTGGGACCAATGGTTCCGAGACGCCAAGTGCACTGGTGGTCCGCCGAAATCGCTCAACTTCGTCAAGCGAGCATCGTGGCGCGCCGCCGGTGCAAAAGGCAGAGGAGACGAAGACCTCGGGACGAGGCCGAGGAATTCCGCCGCGTGGAAGTATTCCGCGAAGCGAAAAGGGCCCTGAAGATTGCCATAATCAGGGCCAAAGAAGCTTCAAGGAGGGAAGTGCAGGAGGCTTTAAATAATGACCCATGGGGGCGCCCGTACAGGGTGGCACGGCAAAAGCTGCGCCCCTGGGCGCCTCCGCTCACAATAAGCCTCCAGACCCACGTGGTGGAGGACGTGGTCTCGGCCCTGTTCCCGGCCAGGGGGGCGCTTCAGCCCCCCGTGATGTCTGAAGAGCGACAGCCCTCGGGGGACGATCTCTTGGTCCCCGAGGTAACCGAACCAGAGTTGGCGGTGGCCATAGAGCGCCTCAAAAGGAAGAAAACAGCCCCGGGACTAGATGGGATTCCGGGGCAGGCATGGGTAGTGGCGCTCAAGCCCTTCCTGCAGGAGAGATTTCGGGGCCTTGTCACCACGTGCCTGGAACAAGGTGTTTTTCCAGAGCCGTGGAAGACGGGCAAACTCGTTTTGTTGCGGAAGGAAGGGCGCCCCGCCGACTCTGTAGAACCCTCCTCTTTTCGACCAATTGTGTTGCTCGATGAGGCGGGCAAACTGATGGAGAGAGTGGTTTCTGCCCGAATCGTCGGGCACCTGGAGGGAGCTGGTCCGAATCTTTCGGATCAGCAGTTCGGTTTCCGGCGCTGTCGCTCGACTGTGCATGCGGTTCTGCGGGTCCGCTCAATAGCGGACGAGGCGGTCTCCCAGGGTGAGGTGGTGTTGGCGGTATCGCTCGATATAAAAAATGCCTTCAACACCATGCCCTGGTCTTGCATTGTGGAGGCACTTAAATATCACAACGTGCCTCCCTACTTAATGAGGATACTCGAGTCGTACCTCTCGGACCGTTTCATCACATACCCGGTTCGGGAGGGTTGGGGTCGCCGCGAAATGTCTTGCGGTGTTCCACAGGGTTCAGTCTTGGGCCCACTCCTGTGGAACATCGGTTACGACTGGGTCTTACGCGGCGCCAACCTCTGGGGTGTCCAACTTACCTGTTACGCAGATGACACCCTAGTGACGGCTCGAGGCAAGACCTACAGAGAGGCCGCCATCCGCGGGACTGCGGGAGTGGCGCACGTGGTGCGTAGAATTAGGTTGTTGGGTCTTGAAGTGGCCCTGAATAAGTCCGAGGCCATGTGGTTCCATGGCGCTCGGAATCGTCCGCCAGTCGGTGAATCCGCCATCGTTGTGGGTGGCGTGAGGATTGCCGTCGAGTCTACTCTGAACTACCTCGGACTATTACTCGACGGCACTTGGACGTTCCGCGCTCACTTCGAGCGTTTGGGGCCCCGGTTGATGGTTGCGGCAGCTGCGCTATGCAGACTCCTGCCCAACCTTGGGGGCCCTAGGGACGCGTGCAGGCAGCTCTACATGGGGGTCGTACGGTCCATGGCCATGTACGGCTCCCCAGTATGGGCGGACGCCCTGCAGGGGTCAAACGCGGCGCTACTTCACGCGCCGCAACGACTCATGGCTGTCAGGGCGTCAAGGGGATACCGCATGGTATCCCGAGAGGCTGCCTGCCTAATGGCGGGTTCAATGCCGTGGGAGTTGGATGCAAAAGTACTTGCTTCAACCTTCCACTGGCGGGAACAACGGCGGACGCAGGGCCACTGGCCCACGGATCGGGAAACAGCGGCCTACAAGCAGCAAGAAGAGGCCGCTGCCCTCGACGCTTGGGCACTGAGGCTGGGTCAGCCTAGTGCGGGGCACAAGACGGTGGAGGCGATCCTCCCCGTCTTTACGCAGTGGTTGCAACGAGAGCACGGATCTCTGAGCTTTCGGCTGACACAGGTCCTTTCCGGGCATGGATGCTTTGGTAAGTACCTGTGGCGGCTGGGCAAAGAGCAGGCTGCTCGGTGCCACCACTGTGTAAATTGCCCCGAAGACACAGCGACGCACACACTTGTGCAGTGCCCAGCGTGGGATCTGGAGAGGGCAACACTCCGGGCGGCTATCGGCCCGGATCTCTCTCTGCCAGCCGTTGTTGCGGCAATGGTGGAGAGACCCGATGCGTGGGCTGCGGCGGCCTCCTTTTGCGAACGAGTCATGCTTGCAAAGGAGGCCGCCGAACGAGAGAGAGAGTTGGCGGACCCCACTGGAAGGGGCCGTCGTCGCCGCGGTGCCAGGAACCCTTGATGCACCGCGGCCTTTGTAGGGTCTTCTAAGACCACGGAGCCCCCATAGCGTGCGTCGCCGAAAGGGGGGCTCCATGGGCAGGAGGCGCGCAAAGGGGGTTATTTGCGCGCTACCAAACCCTGCCTGAGATGAAGCGGACGCTCAGGTGGCCCTGAGCGCCCGCTACAAATAAGAAGTGATAACAAGGGGGGGTGCACTGAACACCCTCCTGAGAAGGTACGCCATGCGGCGTAGGTGCAAGGGGTCCGAGGAATATTACCTCCGGTGAAGTCTTCAAGGACCCCTAACACAGGTATGCACCGAGAAGGGCCACCGTGGGGTTTTAGTCAGTAGAAGTCTGACATATCCCCGTCGCAACCCCCATGCGGCGGGGAATCCATGAGGATTTCCCCACGTAAAAAAAAAAAAAAAAAAAAAAAAAAAAAAAAAAAAAAAAAAAAAAAAAAAAAAAAAAAGGTTAGGTTAGGTTAGGTTAGGTTCCCCCACACGGTGCAGCCTTGTCGTGGCGTGGGGGCTCAGTAGCCCCGGGCAATCCAGTCCGGGGTGAAGCCAATGGCATCGAGGTGGGTCCGCTTCTCTCCTCTGCTTCCAGAGGTAGCAGTAAGTGGACGAGAAGTCATTGCACTTCATGTGCTTGGCTTATCGAGTAGTCTTTCCCGCATCGGGTTAATTTAGTGGAGTGTAGCCCCGGCGTCTGTCTCACATTGAGCGGCCTGGTGGTTAGGGGGCGGCAGTTTCTTTACGTCACTGTCGGCCAACCCGTAAACTTACTTGTAAGAACGGGGGCTCAGGCCACTGAGGTCTGAGCCGCGAGGAAGAAAACCTCTATAAAAAATTACCCTAATCCCAAGGTCAGCGTGCCGAGGGGATGAATGGCTGGGAGGAACCCAGTGCCAAGCGCGGGGGGAGGGAATGCTCGATGGTAGGCCGAGGGTAAAATTGCCTACCAAAAAAATTATGATGAGTGAAAATATACAGTTTTTACCCCAGGAGGGTACCACCGGCCCCGTCGGTGGAGAATCCCTCCCTGTATCTTCGGATGCAGGCAGCCCCTCGTATTCTGGGGGGGGCAACACCCATCTCTCGGGAGGTCGAATTGACCTCCAAAACGACAACTTTGGCTTGATTATGGACTCTGATACTGAAGGGAACGTAAGTGATTCGTCCCTCGTTACGGCGGGAAGTTCCAATAGTTTATTGGAACTGCAGAGGAAACGACCTGCTACAAGCGGGTTGAGTACCTCCGATTCGGATGGAAGCGTTCGGACTGCTGCTTCTAGCAGCAAGGCGCCTTCAAAAAGAGGCCGCGGAAGACCACCCTCGACGGGTCAATATGTTGGGGTTGGTAAAGCAAGGGCTGAAGCTGCAGCTATGAGGAAGCAATTCCTAAGAGATGAGCTTAAAAACAGCGAGCAGGAAGACCTGTCAAAGAAAGTGGACAGGTATGTATCTAAGAGGGTAACTCTTAGATCATCGCCTACTCCCAGGGAGGTTAAATCTGCGGCGGATCTTGCTCAAATTGTGAAGGAAGGTGCAACAATTGTTCTTGAGGTTGCCAGGAGGTCAGGCAACCTTAAAGGAACATTTGTGAGGGCATTAAAAGACGCAGCGGAGGATATCACCGAATTCACCGAGCGGCTTCGAGAATGCTCATCCTCGTCGGAAGTGGTTTCTTTACAGGAGGAGATAACCCGCTTGAGAGACCAAAATACTAAGGCGCTTGAGGAAAAAGCGAACCTGGCAAACCAGCTCGACTGTCTGCGCCGGGAGCTCGCTGAACTCAAGGCTGAAGTGATGAGTGCTCGTTCTTCTCCTGGTGTAGTCGCCCCGAACAGTGACGACCTGGCGCGCTCCATCATGATCCAGGTGGGATCGATGATTAACGCTAGGTTTGAGGGCCTTGAGGAACGACTTCTGCCAGCTCAACGTGTTCGTCCACCCCTTGCCGCAGATGCTGCAAAGAAAGTTCCTGCAAAACCTTCTGCCGCAAGTGAGGAACCAGCACAGGCTGGAAAGGCGAAAGGGAAAGGAAAAGGGAAAAAGTCGGCAAACAAACCGGCGCAATCCAAAGCTCCAGCCCCGTCCAAGCCGGAAACTGCCAGCACCAGAGCGCCTTCTTCAACAAGGCTTCCACAGGACCTGCCCTTGCCAGGCCCGTCTGTTCGGGAACCAGACACGTGGGCTACTGTGGTAAGGCGCAAGAAGAAGCCTTCACCGACAACACCAGCTGCTGCTAAAACCGCGGGTAAGAAGAAGGCTTCTTCACTGATTAGGGTACCTCGTTCTGCAGCTGTTAGTGTCACCCTTAAAGAGGGGGCCGAAGCTGAAGGCTCTCTATACCCCTCAATCATGAGGCAAGCTAGACAGGCTATTGACCTCGCGGGAATTGGCATCAATAAGATTCGGACACGTAAAACGATTACAGGAGCGAGATTAATCGAGGTGTCCGGTGCTGATGCTAAAGTCAAAGCGGACGTTTTGGCCTCCAAACTCCAAGAAGTCTTGCCCCCTGAAGCGAAGGTGGCTAGACCGATGAAGACGGGGGACATGCGTTTGCTCGGCCTGGACGACTCGATATCTCCTGAAGAGGTGTCAGAGGCAGTTGCCAATGTAGGTAAATGCCCTGCTGCCGACGTTAAAATCGGAGAGATAAGAGAAGGCCCGAGAGGAAAGGGATCAGTCTGGGTTCGCTGCCCCGTTGAAACGCTCAAAATTATGAGCAAGATCGGGGCAATCCAGATTGGCTGGAGTTTGGCCCGCGTCCAAATTTTGCCTCGCCGGGACTTAAGATGTTATAAGTGCCTAGAAATCGGGCATGTTCGTAGCACCTGCCTCTCAAGCACAGACCGCAGTGGGCTTTGTTTCCGCTGCGGTGAAGAGGGCCACCAAGCTAGGAACTGTGAAAAGAAGCCCTACTGCCCCATCTGCGCTGCTGACAATAAGCCAGCAGAGCACCGGATTGGGGCAAAGTCGTGCTCAAAGAAGGCCAATAAAAAGTCCAGTCCTGGGGCTGTATCAAAACAGCAGCCAACAAAGTCTTCTCGCTCGCTGACTACCAACAGTGAGCCTATGGAAGAAGGGGGGGAGCCCGTGGTCATTGATCAATAATGGCCACGCGGTTCCTCCAGGCGAATCTGAACCACTGTGCCTGCGCCCAGAACCTGTTTCTACAGAGCATGGCACAGTGGTCAATTAAAATTGGAATGGTTTCGGAGCCATACTTTGTCCCTGCGGGGGCAAACTGGGTGTCGGACCTAGACGGTGTAGCGGCTATCACTATCTCGGGGGCTGCTGGTTTGCAGTTTCGGGACGTGACTCGGGGTCACAGCTTTGTTTCGGCGTTGGTGGGAGAGGAGGTTCTGGTCTCCGTTTATTTCTCCCCCAACCGACCGCGTGCTGACCTCGAGGTCTTGCTTGGGGAATTGGAAGCGGTAGTCCTGCGAAGCCGCCCTCGCCGAGTGTTGATTGCCGGGGATTTTAATGCCAAGTCTTTAGCTTGGGGCTCCCCGGTCGATGATCCATTCGGCGACACCGTCGTTGAGTGGTTGACAGCTACAGGAATGGTTGTCGCCAACAGGGGTTCGGTACCCACCTGTGTGCGTCGCAACGGGAGTTCTCTTGTCGACCTGACACTAGCGACTCCCGACCTCTGCGCCCTCATCCAGGGCTGGAGAGTCATCACGGACGTGGAGGTGTTCTCAGATCACCGTTACATTCGCTTCGACATCTCCGCGTCTCGCCAGGCCAGCACGTCAAGTGGCCCGTCGGCCAACGAGGGACCAAGATGGGCCCTCAGCAGGCTGGACAAGGAGCTTATGACGGAAGCTGCCATTGTCCAGTCTTGGGTGGCCAGCCCAGATAGGGCCGCCAACCTGAACGACGAGGTGACCTGGTTTCGTGAGGCTCTCACAGAGATCTGCGACGCATCGATGCCCCGCGCGGGCCCGATGGCTCCGAGACGACGGGTGTACTGGTGGAATGACCACATTGCGCAGCTTCGCACGGCATGCGTGGCGGCAAGGCGCCAGTACGCCCGTCACAGAAGAAGAAGACGACGGGACGAGGCCGAGGAAGGCCGTCTCTACGACGCCTATAAGGAGGCAAAGCAGGCCCTTAAACTGGAAATCTTTAGGGCCCAAATCGCCTCCAGGAAGGAACTGTTGGAGACTCTCAACGATGACCCATGGGGGCGGCCGTACAGGATGGCGCGGCAAAAGCTGCGTCCCTGGGCACCCCCATTAACCAGTAGTCTCCAGCCGGACGTCGTGGAGAACGTTGTCTCGGTCTTGTTCCCATCAAGGCCGGAACACCCGGCCCCGGAGATGGGCGGGTCTATAGCAGCTGCGGAGGTTGAAGAGGTGGTGCCGGAGGTCACCGAGCCAGAGTTGGCGGTGGCCGTCAAGCGCCTCCAGGCAAAGAAGACGGCCCCGGGCTTAGATGGAATCCCGGGGCAGGCCTGGGTTGTGGCGCTGAAGCCCTTCCTTGCTGATAGGTTGTGTAACCTGTTCTCCATGTGCCTGGAAAGAGGAGTGTTTCCTGAGCCTTGGAGAACGGGTAAATTGGTGTTGTTGCGCAAGGAGGGGCGCCCCGCCGACTCACTTGAGCCCTCGGCGTTCCGGCCCATCGTACTGCTCGACGAGGTGGGAAAACTTCTGGAGAGAGTCATCTCTTCCCGCGTCGTTGAGCATCTGGAGGAGTCCGGTCCGAATATATCGGACCAGCAGTTCGGCTTCCGCAGCTGCCGCTCAACAATTGATGCGGTGCAACGCGTCCAAGGTATAGCGGACGAGGCGGTCTCTCGGGGCGAGGTGGTGCTGGCGTGTTCCTTGGACATTAGGAACGCCATCAACACCTTGCCCTTCTCGTGTATCAGGGAGGCACTTGTATACCACGGAGTGCCTCCCTATTTGAGGGATATTCTCGGGTCGTACCTCTCGAACCGGCAAATTGCGTATCCGGGTCGGGAGGGTTGGTGCCGCCGTAGTATGTCTTGCGGTGTTCCGCAGGGGTCGGTCCTCGGACCGCTTCTGTGGAACATTGGCTACGATTGGGTGTTGCGCGGCGCCTTCATCCCGGGTGTTCAAGTGGTATGCTACGCTGATGACACCCTGGTAACGACCCGAGGGAAGACGTTCAGAGAGGCCGCCATCCGGGCTACGGCTGGCGTGGCCCAGGTGGTGCACCGCATTAAGTTGTTGGGCCTTGAAGTGGCCCTGAACAAATCCCAGGCCCTGTGGTTTCACGGGGCCCGGAATCGCCCGCCGGTAGACTCCGCCATTGTTGTGGGTGGGGTAAGGATTGCCGTCGAGACAACTCTGCAGTACCTCGGATTGATTCTCGACGGCCGTTGGACCTTCCGCGCCCACTTCGAGCGCCTGGGGCCGAGATTGATAGTGGCAGCAGCGGCGCTTTGTAAGCTGCTGCCAAACCTGGGGGGCCCCAGGTCAGGTTGCAGGCAGCTATATGCGGGGGTCGTGCGGTCGATGGCCATGTACGGCTCCCCGATATGGGCTGACACCCTGAATGGGCCGAACGCGGCGCTGCTTCATGCGCCGCAAAGGCTCATTGCGACCAGGGTGTCGAGAGGCTACCGCACAATCTCTCGCGAGGCTGCCTGCTTATTGGCGGGGTCAATGCCGTGGGACCTAGACGCGAGAGTCCTCGCGTCGACGTTCCACTGGCGGAAGGAACGGCGGGCTCAGGGCCACTGGCCCACGCAGACGGAGACGGCTGCCTACCGCTTGGAGGTAGAGGCAGTCGCCCTCGAGGCTTGGGCGCTTAGGCTGGGTGAGCCGAGCGCCGGGCACAGGACGGCGGAGGCGATTCTCCCCGTCTTCGAGCGGTGGTTGCAGCGGGAACACGGAGCTCTCAGCTTTCGGCTTACACAGGTGCTGACAGGGCATGGCTGCTTTGGAAAGTACCTGTGGAGGCTGGGCAGGGAGCAGTGTGCCCGATGTCACCACTGCTTGGCGTGCCCAGAGGACACGGCCGAGCACACACTTGAAGTGTGCCCGGCCTGGTCTCGAGAGAGGGCGATTCTCCAAGCGGAGATCGGCCCGGATTTGTCGTTGCGGGCCGTGGTGGCGGCCATGGTCGAAAGACCGTCTGCGTGGACAGCAATGGCTTCCTTCTGCGAGACAGTCATGCTCGCGAAGGAGGCAGCGGAGAGAGAAAGAGAGTTGGCGGACCCGAACCGCAGAAGGGTCCGCCGCCGCGGCGCGCGTCATTAGCGCCGCGGTCCCGATGAGCCCTGCTAGTGTGGTGATGATGATAAGCCACCTAGCGGGGCACTGAGGCAGGGGGTGCCCAGAGGAAGGGCTCTTGGGCGCCCATCCATTCCTACCTCGAGGAGGCCGGAAGCTCAGGGTGGCCTTGAGCTTCCGTTGAAAAGATGGCGTGAAAGGGGGCACATAAGGTCAGCCCCCTCGAGATGTTCGCCGAAAGGCGTGGTGCGTGGGGCACGCGGACGTCATGCCTCTGGCGATTCCCGTATGCCCCGCAAGGAAGCACGTGAGATGGCCACCGTGGGGTTTTAGCCGGTAGGAGTCCGGCATATCCCCGCCGCACCCTTCACGTGGCGGGGAATCCATGAGGATTTCCCCACGACAAAAAAAAAAAAAAAAAAAAAAAAAAAAAAAAAAAAAAAAAAAAGGTTAGGTTAGGTTAGGTTAGGTTAGGTTAGGTTAGGTTAGGTTCCCCCACATGGTACAGCCTTGTCGTGGCGTGGGGGCTCAGTAGCCTCGGGCAATCCAGCCCGGGGTGAAGCCAATGTACCGATTAGGCGTCGTTGTTGAGTTAGAACCTGGCGTTTGTACCACATTGGTCGGCCAGGTTCTGTCTTGCGTTCGGTCCCAGCTACCCACATTGGGCGGCTGGTGATGGAGGGGCGGCAGTGTCTTCATGATACTGCCGGCCAACCCGTAAGCCTACTTCGGTGGGAACGGGGGCTCAGGCCACTGAGGTCTGGGCTGCGAGGAAGAAAACCTCTATAAAAAATTACCCCAATCCCAAGGTCTGCGTGCCGAGGGGATGAGTGTCTGGAGGGGGTCCAGTGCCTAGCGCAGGGGTAGGGGGGGTTAAGCTCGATGGTAGGCCGAGGGTAAAATTGCCTACCAAAACATGAATGATGAGTGAAAATAGAAAGTTATTACCCCAGGAGGGTACCGTCGGCTCAGCCGGTGGAGAATCCCTCCCTACATCTTTTGATGTAGGCCGTCCCTTGTATTCTGGGGGGGACAACACCCATCTTTTGCGATACAACGACTTATGCGAACGACTATCGGACTCCGATCTTACTGATGAAAATATGAGTGTGAGCTCACATACGACTGTGGAAGGTGAAAACAGGCTGTGGGACCTACACAGAAAACGGCGTGCTGGCAGTGGCTTAAGTGCCTCAGATTCAGACGGCAGTGCAGTTTCCTCGAATTCTAAAGCAACTGCGAAAAGAGGGCGTGGTAGGCCACCAACAACAGGCCAGTTCATTGGCGTCGGCAGAGCTCGTGAAGAACTCGCAAAGGCGAAAAGAGACAGTTTCTTACTGAAAAACTCAGAAGAGCTGTCTCAGAGAATGGAACGGAATAACCCTGTCCAAGAGAAGAAGAGACTGCAAAGGCCACAAATTACAGAGGCACCGATACCAGCCTCTGAAAAGACGGCAGCGGAAATTCTAGCATCGGTTCAGGAAGGGATAGCTAAAATAATGGATGTTGCTCAGAATTCGAAGGCGTTGAAGGGCACGTTCATTAAAAAGCTCAAAGAGGCAACGTCAACGATCAAAGAGTCCACAGAAGCTCTGTTAGAACGATCGTCGACTGATGAAACGAGGAGGCTACAAGATGACAATGCTCGACTAAAAAACGAGTTGAAAGTCTTGAAATCATCAAACGAAGGTCTCCGGTCGGAGCAGGAAGCACTCCGAAAGGAACTAGAAGCCTTTAGGGTAGAAATTCGGGGGTGCAACCTAAATTCTGAGGCTACTGACAGCCTAGCTCAAAAAATCATGGTCCAAGTAGGGACCATGGTCAACGCTCGGCTGGAAGCTCTGGAGGGCCGATTGCTTCCCGAAAAACGCTTACGGCCACCTCTAGCGGCGGACAAGAGAGCCCAGCTGCTTACCGACCCTGCACAGTCTACAAAGTCTTCCACGACCGAAAAAAGGCTGCAGGGTAAAGGAAAGGGTAAGGGCGAGGGGAAAACTTCAGTACGACCTGCTATTTTACCCTTACCTGCTGTAAAACCGGTGTCAAGACCAGCTGTTGTGGTGCGAGATTCAATGTCGCAACAACCAAGCACATCTTCGGCAACCACGGAGGAGTCGTGGGCAACAGTTGTCCGACGAAAAAATAAAAAAGGGCAGAAAAACACGCCTGCAGCCCCAGTAGCTACTGGCCAACATATGGCGAAAAAAGCTGCAAAGCCGAAGGTGCGTAAACTCCGGACGCCACGATCTGCGGCAGTGGTTGTAAGACTTGATGCGGAGGCGGAAAAGAAAGGAGCAAACTATGGCGATATTCTATCTCAGGCCAGGAAGCAAATTGATATGAGTGGTCTGGGAATCGGGCCTTTGCGGATACGAACAGCTATCACAGGGGCCCGAAAATACGAGATATCAGGAGAGCAGTCCTCCGAAAAAGCCGATGCCTTCGCAAAAAGGCTAAAAGAAGTTCTTCCATCTGACTTGGTAACTGTGTTCAGACCAATGAAACTTGAAGACCTCCGTCTATTTGGTCTGGACGACTCAGTTTCCACAAATGAGGTGGCCGAAGCCGTAGCTAGCGCCGGGGACTGTTCAAAGTCTGATGTGAAGGTTGGTCGGATAACCGAAGGGCAACGTGGGCTATCAACAGTCCACGTCAGGTGCCCGCTTATTGCGGCAAAGAATTTGCTCCAGAAGGGGAATATTCAAATTGGATGGGGAGAAGTGCGCGTGCAGCTATTACCACGAAAGGAGCTACGCTGTTATAAGTGCCTCCAAGTGGGCCATGTCCGTGCAAAATGTGACTCACAAATCGACCGTAGCGATCTCTGTTATCGCTGCGGTTTGGCCGGCCACATAGCAGACACATGCCATGCAAAGCCAAGCTGTCCCATCTGCACGGCTGATGGAAGGCCTGCAGGCCACAAAATTGGAGCCAAAACCTGTGCCGCAAACAAAACTAAGCGGGCAGGTCATAAGAGGGTTGGCATAGGGCATCCAAGCTCTACTCAGACTAATACAAAGCCAAGAGCTGAGGAGGAACCCATGACTATCGGATAATAATGGCCATGCGATTCCTCCAGGTGAATCTCAACCACTGCGCCACTGCCCAGGATTTGTTCTTCCAAAGCATGGCGGAGTGGTTGATACAAATAGGAGTGGTCTCGGAGCCATACTTTGTCCCTTCAGGGGTAAACTGGGTGTCGGACCTGGATGGCGTGGCGGCGATAACCGTCAGCCAGTCATCAGGACTGCTGCTGGAAGAGGTGGTTAGAGGCAGGGGTTTCGTCTCAGCTCGTGTCGGGGAAATAGTGATTTTTTCAATATACTTTTCCCCAAATGAAACCCTTGCCAACTATGAAGTGTTCATGCAGGAGGTAGAAGCAGCAGTCCTGCAACGCTCTCCTCGTCAAGTCCTGGTCGCCGGAGATTTCAATGCCAAGTCTGTGGCTTGGGGATCTCCGGCCACTGATCGTTTTGGCGAGGTCGTGCTAGAGTGGGCTACAGCCACGGGTGTGGCCATTGTAAATAGGGGTTCGACACCCACATGCGTTCGGCATAACGGGAGTTCGATTGTCGATCTGACTTTCGCAACTCCCGGTCTCTGGGCCCTGATCAAGGGCTGGAGAGTCATCACAGACGTGGAGTCGTTTTCGGATCATCATTACATCCGTTACGACCTCTCCACGTCCCGTGCAGCCACCTTACCAGGCGGTCAGTCGACGAATGGGGGGCCCAGATGGGCCCTCAGCAGGCTGGACAAAGAAACTATGGTCGAGGCAGCTATTGTTCAGTCCTGGGTGGCACCGTCTGGTACAGCTATTGACATCCGTGCTGAGGTGGACTGGTTTCGTGAGGCTCTCACAGAGATTTGCGATGCGTCTATGCCCCGAGTGGGGCCTATGGCTCCGAGACGCCAAGTGCACTGGTGGTCTGCCGAAATTGCTCGCCTACGAGAGGCGAGCATCGTGGCACGCCGCCGGTGCAAAAGACAGAGGAGGAGAAGACCCCGGGACGAGGCCGAGGAACTCCGCCGCGTGGAGGTCTTTCGCGAGGCGAAAAAGGCCCTGAAAATTGCTATCATCAGGGCCAAAGAAGAGTCCAGAAAAGAACTTCGGGAGGCTCTTAATAGAGATCCGTGGGGGCGCCCCTATAGACTGGCGATGCAAAGGCTCCGCCCCTGGGCTCCCCCACTCACGACGAGCCTCCAGCCCCACGTGGTGGAAAATGTCGTCTCGGCACTGTTCCCGGATAGGGGGGTGCATCAACCCCCTGTGATGATATGCGAACGGCAACGTCCGGTGGACGACCAGCTGGTTCCCGAGGTGACGGAGCCAGAGTTGGCGGTGGCCATCGAGCGCCTTAAAGCTAAGAAGACAGCCCCGGGTCTAGATGGAATCCCGGGGCAGGCGTGGGTTGTGGCGCTCAAGCCCTTCCTTGAAGTGAAGTTTCGGGGCCTGTTTTCTGCGTGCCTGGAGGAAGGCGTATTTCCGGAGCCGTGGAAGACGGGCAAACTCGTCTTGTTGAGAAAGGAGGGGCGCCCCGCCGACTCCATAGAGCCTTCGGCATTCCGGCCAATCGTCTTGCTTGATGAGGCGGGCAAGCTCTTGGAGCGGGTGGTTTCGGCCCGCATCGTCAATCACCTCGAAGAAATTGGTCCGAACCTCTCGGACCACCAGTACGGTTTCCGGCGTTGTCGTTCCACCGTTCATGCGGTTCTGCGGGTCCGCTCAATAGCGGACGAGGCGGTCTCCCAGGGCGAGGTGGTGTTGGCGGTCTCGATCGACATTAAAAACGCCTTTAACACCATGCCCTGGTCTTGCATTGAGGAGGCACTGAAGTACCATGACGTGCCTCCCTACATCAGGAGGATTCTCGGGTCGTACCTCTCGGACCGGTACATTACGTATCCGCTTCGGGAGGGTTGGGGTCGCCGCGAAATGTCTTGCGGTGTTCCACAGGGCTCAGTCTTGGGCCCGCTTCTGTGGAACATCGGCTACGATTGGGTCTTACGCGGCGCCAACCTCTGGGGTGTCCAACTCACCTGCTATGCAGACGACACCCTAGTGACGGCTCGAGGCAAGACCTACAGAGAGGCCGCCATCCGCGGGACTGCGGGAGTGGCGCACGTGGTGCGCCGAATAAGGTCGTTGGGTCTGGAAGTGGCCCTGAATAAGTCCGAGGCCATGTGGTTCCATGGTCCTCGGAACGGTCCGCCGGTTGGGGAATCCGCCATCGTCGTGGGTGGCGAGAGGATTGCCGTCGAGTCAAGTTTGAAATACCTTGGATTAGTACTCGACGGCCGTTGGACGTTCCGCGCTCACTTCGAGCGTTTGGGGCCCCGGTTGATGGTTGCGGCAGCTGCACTCTGCAGACTCCTGCCGAACCTTGGGGGCCCTAGGGACGGGTGCAGGCAGCTCTATATGGGAGTCGTACGGTCCATGGCTATGTACGGCTCCCCAGTGTGGGCTGACGCCCTGAAAGGGTCAAACGCGGCGCTTCTTCATGCGCCGCAACGACTCATGGCTGTCAGGGCGTCAAGGGGATACCGCACGGTATCCCGAGAGGCTGCCTGCCTAATGGCGGGTTCAAAGCCGTGGGAGTTAGACGCGCAAGTTCTCGCGTCGACCTTCCACTGGCGTGAAGAACGGCGGACACAGGGCCACTGGCCCACGGATCGGGAGACTGCGGCCTACAAACGGGAGGTCGAGTCAGCTGCCCTAGAGGCCTGGGCACTGCGGCTGGGTCAGCCGAGTGCGGGGCACAGGACGGTGGAGGCGATCCTCCCCGTCTTTACGCAGTGGTTGCAGCGAGAGCACGGATCTCTGAGCTTTCGGCTGACACAGGTCCTTTCCGGGCATGGTTGCTTCGGGAAATACCTGTGGCGGCTGGGCAAGGAGCAGGCTGCTCGTTGCCACCACTGTCTAAATTGCCCCGAGGAGACGGCACAACACACATTAGAAGTGTGCCCAGCGTGGGATGAAGAGAGGGCAGCACTCCGGGCGGTCATCGGCCCGGATCTCTCTCTGCCGGCCGTGGTCGCGGCTATGGTGGAGAGACCCGATGCGTGGGCGGCGGCGGCCTCCTTTTGCGAACGAGTCATGCTTGCAAAGGAGGCCGCCGAACGAGAGAGGGAGTTGGCGGACCCCACCAGAAGGGGCCGTCGTCGCCGCGGTGCCAGGAACCCTTGATGCACCGCGGCCTTTGGTAGGGTCTTCTTAGACCACGGAGCCCCCATATGGCGTGCGTCGCCGAAAGTGGGGCTCCACGGGCAGGAGGCGCGCAGAGTGGGGTTATCTGCGCGCTACTCAACCCTGCCCGAGAAGGGCGGACGCTCAGGTGGCCCCGAGCGTCCGCTGCTTGGTGATGGCAAAAAGGGGGGTACCAAAAACCCCCTATTGAGGTACGCCACAAGGCGTTAGGTGCTGGGGGTCCGAGGAATATTGCCTCTGGTTAAAGTCTTCAAGGACCCCCAAACTGTATGCACCAAGAAGGGCCACCGTGGGGTTTTAGTCAGTAGAAGTCTGACATATCCTCGTCGCACCCCCATGCGGCGGGGAATCCATGAGGATTTCCCCACGAAAAAAAAAAAAAAAAAAAGGTTAGGTTAGGTTAGGTTAGGTTAGGTTAGGTTAGGTTAGGTTAGGTTAGGTTAGGTTAGGTTAGGTTAGGTTAGGTTAGGTTAGGTTAGGTTAGGTTAGGTTAGGTTAGGTTAGGTTAGGTTAGGTTAGGTTAGGTTAGGTTAGGTTAGGTTAGGTTAGGTTAGGTTAGGTTAGTTAGGTTAGGTTAGGTTAGGTTAGGTTAGGTTAGGTTAGGTTAGGTTAGGTTAGGTTAGGTTAGGTTAGGTTAGGTTAGGTTAGGTTAGGTTAGGTTAGGTTAGGTTAGGTTAGGTTAGGTTAGGTTAGGTTAGGTTAGGTTAGGTTAGGTTAGGTTAGGTTAGGTTAGGTTAGGTTAGGTTAGGTTAGGTTAGGTTAGGTTAGGTTAGGTTAGGTTAGGTTAGGTTAGGTTAGGTTAGGTTAGGTTAGGTTAGGTTAGGTTAGGTTAGGTTAGGTTAGGTTAGGTTAGGTTAGGTTAGGTTAGGTTAGGTTAGGTTAGGTTAGGTTAGGTTAGGTTAGGTTAGGTTAGGTTAGGTTAGGTTAGGTTAGGTTAGGTTAGGTTAGGTTAGGTTAGGTTAGGTTAGGTTAGGTTAGGTTAGGTTAGGTTAGGTTAGGTTAGGTTAGGTTAGGTTAGGTTAGGTTAGGTTAGGTTAGGTTAGGTTAGGTTAGGTTAGGTTAGGTTAGGTTAGGTTAGGTTAGGTTAGGTTAGGTTAGGTTAGGTTAGGTTAGGTTAGGTTAGGTTAGGTTAGGTTAGGTTAGGTTAGGTTAGGTTAGGTTAGGTTAGGTTAGGTTAGGTTAGGTTAGGTTAGGTTAGGTTAGGTTAGGTTAGGTTAGGTTAGGTTAGGTTAGGTTAGGTTAGGTTAGGTTAGGTTAGGTTAGGTTAGGTTAGGTTAGGTTAGGTTAGGTTAGGTTAGGTTAGGTTAGGTTAGGTTAGGTTAGGTTAGGTTAGGTTAGGTTAGGTTAGGTTAGGTTAGGTTAGGTTAGGTTAGGTTAGGTTAGGTTAGGTTAGGTTAGGTTAGGTTAGGTTAGGTTAGGTTAGGTTAGGTTAGGTTAGGTTAGGTTAGGTTAGGTTAGGTTAGGTTAGGTTAGGTTAGGTTAGGTTAGGTTAGGTTAGGTTAGGTTAGGTTAGGTTAGGTTAGGTTAGGTTAGGTTAGGTTAGGTTAGGTTAGGTTAGGTTAGGTTAGGTTAGGTTAGGTTAGGTTAGGTTAGGTTAGGTTAGGTTAGGTTAGGTTAGGTTAGGTTAGGTTAGGTTAGGTTAGGTTAGGTTAGGTTAGGTTAGGTTAGGTTAGGTTAGGTTAGGTTAGGTTAGGTTAGGTTAGGTTAGGTTAGGTTAGGTTAGGTTAGGTTAGGTTAGGTTAGGTTAGGTTAGGTTAGGTTAGGTTAGGTTAGGTTAGGTTAGGTTAGGTTAGGTTAGGTTAGGTTAGGTTAGGTTAGGTTAGGTTAGGTTAGGTTAGGTTAGGTTAGGTTAGGTTAGGTTAGGTTAGGTTAGGTTAGGTTAGGTTAGGTTAGGTTAGGTTAGGTTAGGTTAGGTTAGGTTAGGTTAGGTTAGGTTAGGTTAGGTTAGGTTAGGTTAGGTTAGGTTAGGTTAGGTTAGGTTAGGTTAGGTTAGGTTAGGTTAGGTTAGGTTAGGTTAGGTTAGGTTAGGTTAGGTTAGGTTAGGTTAGGTTAGGTTAGGTTAGGTTAGGTTAGGTTAGGTTAGGTTAGGTTAGGTTAGGTTAGGTTAGGTTAGGTTAGGTTAGGTTAGGTTAGGTTAGGTTAGGTTAGGTTAGGTTAGGTTAGGTTAGGTTAGGTTAGGTTAGGTTAGGTTAGGTTAGGTTAGGTTAGGTTAGGTTAGGTTAGGTTAGGTTAGGTTAGGTTAGGTTAGGTTAGGTTAGGTTAGGTTAGGTTAGGTTAGGTTAGGTTAGGTTAGGTTAGGTTAGGTTAGGTTAGGTTAGGTTAGGTTAGGTTAGGTTAGGTTAGGTTAGTTAGGTTAGGTTAGGTTAGGTTAGGTTAGGTTAGGTTAGGTTAGGTTAGGTTAGGTTAGGTTAGGTTAGGTTAGGTTAGGTTAGGTTAGGTTAGTTAGGTTAGGTTAGGTTAGGTTAGGTTAGGTTAGGTTAGGTTAGGTTAGGTTAGGTTAGGTTAGGTTAGGTTAGGTTAGGTTAGGTTAGGTTAGGTTAGGTTAGGTTAGGTTAGGTTAGGTTAGGTTAGGTTAGGTTAGGTTAGGTTAGGTTAGGTTAGGTTAGGTTAGGTAGGTTAGGTTAGGTTAGGTTAGGTTGGTTAGGTTAGGTTAGGTTAGGTTAGGTTAGGTTAGGTTAGGTTAGGTTAGGTTAGGTTAGGTTAGGTTAGGTTAGGTTAGGTTAGGTTAGGTTAGGTTAGGTTAGGTTAGGTTAGGTTAGGTTAGGTTAGGTTAGGTTAGGTTAGGTTAGGTTAGGTTAGGTTAGGTTAGGTTAGGTTAGGTTAGGTTAGGTTAGGTTAGGTTAGGTTAGGTTAGGTTAGGTTAGGTTAGGTTAGGTTAGGTTAGGTTAGGTTAGGTTAGGTTAGGTTAGGTTAGGTTAGGTTAGGTTAGGTTAGGTTAGGTTAGGTTAGGTTAGGTTAGGTTAGGTTAGGTTAGGTTAGGTTAGGTTAGTTAGGTTAGGTTAGGTTAGGTTAGGTTAGGTTAGGTTAGGTTAGTTAGGTTAGGTTAGGTTAGGTTAGGTTAGGTTAGGTTAGGTTAGGTTAGGTTAGGTTAGGTTAGGTTAGGTTAGGTTAGGTTAGGTTAGGTTAGGTTAGGTTAGGTTAGGTTAGGTTAGGTTAGGTTAGGTTAGGTTAGGTTA